>CAIGRN010026747.1:0-17217 GCA_903798345.1 Fraxinus anomala
TGCCCAATTATTCTACTCGCTGTTGAATCCGCTCCATTTGACCAAGTACTCTTAAAAATATTTCTTAGATGTTTGAGTAGTTTGATGGTCAAGAATCTCTTCAACAACATTGTTTTCGGATATTTTCAATTTAAGTACTAAATTTAGGTACGATAGAATAAGAGATTTTGGTAAAATTTAGGTCAATTTGATTTATTGGACTTGGTCTGGAAATTGGAAATAAGAAAATCATGTTTTAAGTTTGGACTAAATTAATTAGTTAGCAAATTTATTTATTTTTAAATAAAATATTCTGATTTATTTTGGATAAAAAATTAGGGAAATTCGGTTCTTCGTTTTTTTGGTTTAGAACCGAGAATTGAATCAAACTCGTCGATTCAGATACTCGTTCAAATATTTAACTTAAAATGAACCGCTTGGTTTGGGTCTGGTTCGATTGGTTCGGTTTGAGAGTTTTGTTTAGTCGTAGTCTAGTTGTGATTTATTTTTGTGTTCTTACAACTTTAGAAAGACTTGAACCTCCATTAACTCTATTATCCATTGTAAGCTATTGACAACATACTTTGGCATAATTGATTATTCGTCCTTGTGATAATTCATGCATATTTTTCTTGTGCATCTCACCACGTTAATTGGTCAGTGTTCATTTTTTTCAAAAGATGAAATCAAAAGGTAAACAAAGAAAATTCGAAAGTTGCATATTCAAATAGCAACAAATATCATGTCATGTTCAAGAACCAAAGTCTCCCCCCTTTCTAAATCAATCCAACTTAAAGGTGGAGTATATATTCGTAAATATCAAACTAAGCATACTTATGAAAGTATAACTAATCAGAAAGTAAAAAATTCCGCGTGCCCTCTTAATGTCGAGTGTCACCATACGTCTAATAGACTTCTCGTGGTTTTAGTCGCTAAAATGAGCCCCTTATGCTTTACATATAGATATACAAGTTGCATTGCATTCACCAGCACGAGACTGACATAATAGTATATAATAAGTTCAAGAGGGAAGGATAAAGAAACATATCCACATTCCATTCTCTAATTATCCCAAATCTGTCCATTTTTCCACACTCTTCAAACTCTGACCCATCTGTCAAAACCCTTTAAATCTCCAGATGAGTTCTTGGCTGCTGTTTATGTCTCTGCTAATTTTAATGCTTCATGAAGCTCAAGGTATGTAAAAGTAATGGAGTATGTCAAAATTACCCAAGTACAACTCATTAAGCTGTTCATCTATAGCAGTATAATTTCTATGTATTGAAGATCTTTCCTATTCTGATGAAGGTTTACGTTTGACAAGAGAATCTGTATCGGCTAGACATCATCGTGATATTCCTGTAAGCACACAGAAGAGAGAGGTTGTTTTTTGTGTATTTTTTAGTACTTCCAAATGAGGAAATTCTATGTACTTCATGTGAAGTCTAATCTGAATAAAAAATTTGTTCATTCAGGAAAGTGTTCCAGAACGAAGAAATAATGGTGGAGTCCAAGAGGATTTTCATTGCAAAATCAGGCACTGTTCAGGTAATTTAATTACAAAGGATACATTTGTTTCGAACCTAATCATTTCTTTCGACTGTGGATCAACCTAACTTGTCAAGATTTTAAGGAAGCCCGGTTTTGTTGTGAAAGATGTGAAGAAAATATTTTACTCATTTTCTCGAGTTTTGTTGTTTCCAGGAAGGAATGGAAAACTTTTTACCAAGACAGTTACCCATATTTCCAGCAGTGACACCATGTCTAAGGTGGGTTTTCAGAGTTAGAAGACAATGTTCAGTCCAACAATGTCTCATATCGAAACTCTTTTGGCACGTTTAACATGAAATATTGGATCATATTAGACAGTATTAAAAAAAGAAGTTAAAATCTTAGTGTTAACGTACATGTTTTGTTTTTTCTTACACGATTAGCTTTCATTGTACAGAATGACGAGACTGAAGGAAATAAAGATCATACCAAATCAAGAAGTGAAAAAATTAGTGTGACAGAAGAAAATCTCCCTACCAATTCATCCCCAGTAATTGAAAAACAACAGCCTGCGCCAGAGCCCTATCCAGACATTTTGGATATAGCTGGAATGGATTATTCTCAAGCAAGGAGAAAACCTCCAATACACAATTAGAGCACGTTTGGTAAGAAGTAAGGACAATACTGGACAGTACGATAGACTAGATTTTAACTTCTTTTTCTTTCTTTGGTACAATCTAATTGATCAGATAAGTCAAGATTTGGAAGAACTTAATGAGAACCAAACTGAGATAGCTCCCCTTGATGGTGGAGTGGTTTTCATAGAAAGATAAAAGAGGGTGGATTTTGAACGGCATATTACAAAAAATGCTGCAATTTTTTGGTACTAGGAAGACATATATGTACATAAAATATATAATTTTCATCATTTTAGATTACTAGTTGTTAATTAATTCGTAAGCACGTGGGGTGCCATGTAACTTTTGTAATTTTTAAATATGTAATGATATCGATATATGTAATTCATTATCAATCTACAATAGTTTAGTAAGAATGATTATCCGCATTTTATACGTATTTAAACACGGGCTTCAAAAAATATGTGCATGTTGGTATTTTCAAATTATGAACATAATCGACTCAATTGTATAAAAGAATTTTAAGTATTTGTGATGGATCTAATTGCAGAGGAAATTATCCAACAAAACTTCCTCTGTTTTCATGTTTGCCACAATAATTAAATAGATGTAACATAACGTGGCACAATAAGGGTCCCACAGCCAATGTGACAAAACAGATCATTACAAGAAGGAAAATTATAGTCGGAATTCTCTTACTTAGCAAAAATGCAACAGTTAGGTCCTTTTTTGGTACGCTGTCCCAACTTTTTATTTCAGTACACGTGAATCCGTACTCAATGGAATCCATCAATTTTTCCATCGACACTTCACATGCATTGCACGTAGATTACTTTGAGGAGTATTTCGATTAACCATCTCAAAACCCATTTTAAAAGGAAAGAGGAAAAGACTACAACGTTCTCTTCATTTTGAATTGTGTTTTCTTGATATTAATGCTAGCAATTTGGTTATTT
The DNA here is from genome assembly GCA_903798345.1 of Fraxinus anomala. NCBI lineage: Eukaryota > Viridiplantae > Streptophyta > Magnoliopsida > Lamiales > Oleaceae > Fraxinus > Fraxinus anomala. The sequence goes on from CAIGRN010026747.1 coordinate 3,065, forward strand.
ATTTTGTATTTGCATTATCTGATAAAGTTAAATCTAGTCGGGCATCGGTGGTGGTCGAACTCGGACCACCATGTTGTAAACATTAATTGAATTGTAGCTTGTAAGGTGACGACAATGGTCATCCTCACATGTGGGCTCATATGACTTTTGTTGGGAGCCGAAGTTAGATTGAGTATTGGGTTACAAACACGTCATATAGAATTCACAAATTTAATATTCACAGTTCCTATAAACTCACGAGATGTACCTTTAATGATCATGCCTTGTTCAATGGTTTTAAGATTCAAGTCATTGCACTCAACTATGAATAGCACAGCATGCAAGACAAAAGGCCAAATGTATCAATGGAGGAAATTCTGAAAAGACGACGAGATTAGATATAGTCACTGGGCTTGTTATAGTTAGATCTTCTTTAATTTTCCAATTGATGACTCTTCACAATCGGTCTTTTCTATTAAAGTAGTTTTTACGTCATGATTTGATAGTTTAAATACTAGATTTACATGTTTCAAGTATAAAATGATATGACAGACTAATGAATTTTTCGTAGTTCAATCATCCTCTCCAATCTAGGACACTAAATATATGTTATAAAGGACTTGCATGGTAGCGCTTGGTGCTGACGTCCCTAACCAAAGGGGAGGTGGACTAACTATGAGAATATAGAAAGTTACGAGAGGCTTGAGCGTCAAATAGTAAGTTATTTGGAGATTTGATTAAGAAGTTATGAAATTATGATTTCTTGACTAAAAGACGTCTACTCATTGAACTTGAGTTTTTGTTGCTAAACTTATTTTAATTGGGGCATGCTTGGTAAGCGTTAGTGAGTCTTCTAGAGTTGTGGGTGAAAGGCTAAGCAAACTTTAGTACAAATATATTTATTCGAATTTTTTGGGCTTCTACAACAAAATAATTTGTGAAAGGAAAACATAGTGAAATACTTGAAGATTATGGGGAGTTTATTTGCTTATAGGAATCCATTTGTCAACTTCAGTAGCCCAAATATCCATAAAAACAAGGCTCCCTATAACAATAGGACAAGCCCAAGCCCAAGCCCAACTCCAATGATTTCTAAGACAATGCAAAGAACTAGAAATAGCGCAAAAATAGGTTAATTGGATAAGTTGTAAATTTAACATATCTTCTAAAGTAGACTTAGAGTCGCGAAATTATTACGAAAATATTAGAATAATATTCTCAACTGTTGAGCAGATTGCAGGAGGTACACTATTCATTTAAACGTTCACCCTAGCATGGTTATTGAAGTTAATGCATTGGATTCTCCATATTTCTTGTAAATTTAAAACTTTACTTTCACGGCTATTTAGCATATGTTAGAGTGTGTTTGATTGGTAAGAAAAGAAAATATTTCCTTGTTTCGAAAAAAACAAAAACCTACTCTTTCCAAAGAAAATGTTTTCCTTCAAAACAAGGAAAATTAGACATATTTTTAAAAGTTGGAAAATATTTTTTTATGAAAAAAAATAGCAATCAAACACTTCAAAGTAAGAATTTGAATGGAATCTGATATTTTTCATGAAAAATAAATGCAATCAAACACACTCTTAATGTTAATACAATGATCAATTTTTAGATATAACATTCTAAATAATGTTTTTCTGGTGCTCTTTTTCATATTAGAGATTGTTCACGGTTCATTTCGACCTCTAGTTGTATATTCTTTTTCGTTCGACTTGATAAATAACTACTCTAGATTAATATTAATCTCTTGCTCTCCTCGTCTCTAACCCAAATACGAAGGTGGCCAATCATGAAAAAATCCATGCTACATTTGTGAATAAATAACATAATCCTTAAATCTCCACTATACAAATTATTAATTAACAAAAAGATTTAGAAAGTATTAGGAAAATAGTAATATTATTTATATTTCTTAAATCACAAATCATGTCACGTCTCTCTCATTTAGGTTCATATCTCAAATCAAATGAAAAGCGATGACAACATATCATAAACAATTACCAAAAACAGGGGTTGAAAATTATCTTGGTCATCAGACTTTGAAAAAGTATCACTTCAGTCACCAATTTTTTTAGCTGACTAATGTCAATGCTTGTGTAGCCGATGGCCTCCGCAATATGGAACTTGTAAACTAACAACATAACCTTCATATGCGATTTTAATTTCTTCATCCGAACTTTTTGAATTTCTTTATCTTAATACATCATTATATTATAACTTATCTATCATTTGAATCTGGGCACATAAAATATTTTCGTTAGAAACATTACCAGATTCGATAAATCAAATACATGTATGTGAACTTTGTAACTTCGACGATCATTTGTAAGAGAATAAAAAGTTCGGTAGCTAAAGTGACACATTTTGAAAGTCTGGTAACCCAACAAAGTTTTTAACCCACAAAAAATATTATTTAGAACCTTAATACCCAATTAATTAACTACCAATCCAACATTTCAAAACTCAAAATAATTATAACATCTCCTCTGTCTCTCTCTCGATCACACACACAGAGACACGCACAAAACATACAGAGCCCTCCATTATTATCACCATGACCATCCCTATCATTTTCTATATACCCATTCCTTCCACCTAAAGCACATACATTATACATACACAATATATATAATTATATCTTTGTCTCCATCTCTCTCTGGTTGGAGAAGAGGAGTTGATCAGAATGGGATCGGGCAGCAGCCGGCTGGGATCCTGCCAATCTCCTAGGGATGGGGCCGGGACCCACCAACGCCGACGGCCCACCGTCAAACGTTCTCTTTCCTCTATCCTTGTTTGCGGTGCCTCTTCTTCTCAGTCTCCCGACGAGGTACAAGCCCACACATTATAAATGAAATTGAATCTGAATTGCCCGTTTTATAAGATTTGGGTTTGTGTTATTAATTATTATAGATTGGTTTTTTATTTTTTTTTATTCTTGTTTTTTATGAATTTATGGTTTTTTGTTTCTGAAAAAACCCCAGTAATTTTCTCTGAGAATTTATGTCTTTTAAGTTGATATACATTTCGTAAGAAGATGATTGCGATTCAAATTGTAAAGTGAATTTCAATTTATTTTAAAACTTTTAATGCGATTATGATGCATTTGAATAATAGTGGGTAGAAATAAATTTGACTATCGGAAAGAAGACAACTTTTTCTTAAATTTTTGAAGCCTGAAAAATATGGCAACAAAATATTTTTTACTCTCACTATATGAGACTGGACTTCGAAAAGAATTGCAGGCAGTTGAAACGGTAAGAATTTGTTTGACTGTTCAAAGGAATAAGGTCAGATTTTACATCCGAGCAATGCTTTCAGCAATCCAAATGGAGTACCTACTGTTTTAGAAATGAGATCCTGATTTTTCTCCAGTTTAAGAATAAGCTGTGATGGAAATGCAATACTAAGATTTGAACTGGTGCTTGATTTATAGCTCGTAACATGTTGAAGTATTACATTCGACTTGAATAATTTTATTGTGTTTCCAAGATCTTTTTTGTTGTTGAACAATGTCCATTGGAGATGCTGCAAGTAGGGGTAGAATATGTTGATGGTTGAAAAGCAATGTGATTTTCTTAATTTTATTTGAATTAAAAAAATTTCAAACAATTAGCATTGCTATGATGCCCCTTTTCTTTGACTATTGTACTCTCCTAATTACTTACTAGGAGTCTATAACGGTAAAATTGCACAGGCAGCTAGGCAAAGCATCAATTTTTTTTTTTTTTCCTAAAACGAGAAAATTTGCGTGTCTCGCTCTCTTCTGAGCGTGCATCATATACTATAAGGAAAATTAGGGGTTTGAGTTAACATATGCTAAGTTGAGCCATCTAGCGTGCTTTCTGTTCTTGCATCATATTTGGACATGCAATAGAGCAAGGCAAAACTATGTTAAAACTTCTTTGACAAGGCCGTCTTCAAATGTTAATAGTGTTAAAAGACTTCTAAAATTTTAAAAGATACATCGAAAACATGGACCAGCCACAACTCTTGGTAAATATTTTCTTGTTCTTATATTATAAACATTTCTAGACGTGATCGGTAAATGAGGTGTTAAAGGTTATTCTATGAGTTTTAACTTGTTTTCTGTAGATGGAAGATGATCCAGCTGAATTGCTGGTGAATTCTGCAGAACATTATCATTCAGAAAAGTTCAAACTCCCAAGAAAATATTCTGCTTTACCCCTTGGTAGTGTAGCTGAACTTGCCAACTGCAAAACTGAAAATGGGATCCCAACAGGAAGACCTATGATTGCTAATGAGAATCCTGGTCTTGAATGTAGTCCAAGCAATGCTGACACAAGTGATAAAGGGAAATGCTTGTCTGCAAGTAGAGAATTAGTTCCTTCTGATCAATCAATCATCAGCTCTAGGACTCATGAAACTGCCAGCACTTCGTACATAAATCAACCATCTTCTATTTCAGCATCTGCAAATGAAAGGCCCACTATTGATGCCGTCAATGGGATAAACAGCAACATAAATGGAAATTCATCTCAACTTGGTGCAGGGCTGACCAATTGTACTGATGCACCTTCTCTCAGGCTCAATTCTTCCTCAGATGAAATTTCAGTTGAAAATAATGTCAATGAAGCAATTTATTTTTCTTTCTCTGATTCTTGTTCTGGGTCTGCTTCTGCTGTTTCGGAGTCACCTATACGTGCCGATTCACCAAGAAGTGATACTGCACAGGAGGTAATTTCTTCAGCTTTAGGACATCCCATGTCAGAAAGAGAACAAACTAGGCAAGATACAAGTGTACTGCATGTTGATGTGCCGAGCGCCTCCTCTGATATTTTGCCTAGTAGTTCTGCTGAAATAAGCAGTCGTGAAGCAAGAAATAGTAGAAGACTATTTTGGGATGCTTTCTCAAGACGCAGTTCTAGAGGACATACAGATTCAAGAACCTTTGTTTTCCCATCTGGTGACTCTGATACATTGAGATCTCATGACAGATGGCTTCTTGATTTTAGTGGCGACTTCTTTAATAGTGGAGTTGGGGGAGATTTTAGATCTTATGGAAGCAGGACTCAAGGAATAAATGATCAAAGACGGCGTTCTAGATCTGAGGTAACATTTAAGATACATACTCCTCTTTATTTGTTTGAGGCATCAAGACCTATCATATCAGCAGTTTGTTACTGCATCTTTTCTTCACATTTGTAGAAAGGCTCGATCTGCTGGTGCACTGTAATTTCTTGCTATATAATTTGGGCGATTAAGATTTAGACTTCATTACTTTGAGGATATTCCTCCTTCACCCTGTAAACGAAGCACTGTTCTGATGGAGCATATAACCATGTTGTAATTTTGTGTAATGCATGATTTTTCCACACTCATTTGGTCAAGTACTGTGTACAGATCTGGGAAAGACTTCGTGGTGGTCTTGATCCAAGTGAACAACGAATTGCAGTTTGTCCTAGAGGGATACACACTGATAGCACATGCTCGTGTCAGCCCAGTTTGACATCTGAGGAATCTGGTTCTCGTGCTGGTGTTTCACGAATTGTCATGTTAGCTGAAGCCTTGTTTGAGGTAATTCTTTTTGAACAATCAATATTTATCAGCCATTTTGCTCATCTTTGGCTTATTTTTTGCTGATAGTTTTGACTTTTAAAGCTGATTGTATTTAAAGCTGCAAGTTAACCTCTTGGTAACTTCTGAAGTTGACCGTGTTGGAAGTTTATCTAGACGTTATGAATGTTAAAGATGATACATTGCACATTGGTAGTCTACAATGACTATTTATTATTTATTCTAGAAGAAGGATCACAAATCTATTATATTAATAGAATTCATGAATACACATAAAATGTATTTAGATCTAGAGTGCGTAAATTTATCTATAAAGGTTACATGAATTAGATGTGGGATTCATGTGTGCATATTAAATAGAATGTTCTTTGTACAAGTAGGAGTCTTAGGTTTCTATTAAAAAAAGATCAAAGCAATTGTAAGAGAAAGTAAGTTGAATGAGAACTAATTTGTTCAAGAGCATGAACTTTTTCTCTTAAGAGTGTTCTTGTGAGTGCCCCCACCTTTGTTTCCTATGAAGTGGCATCAGAGTTTTGATGAAGAAAGTGTTAGACATGACATCAAATAATATGCTGCTGCCAGAACTTCCTAAATTTAGCAGGATGAGTTGCAGTTAATGAAGGTGTTAGTATGGTTCCCAAGATTTACCAGAAATTATAGAGATTTTTTAAACAATTTCGAACACTACATCAGCAAAACAAACCTGGAACATATTTATTATGTACGTAGTGGATCATAAGATTCTCAACAAACAGTTGGCTGCTATCAATTTAAAAAGGAAACAGCTTGAGTTGGGAATGGAAGAGAAAGACAAGTTATTTGAGGAAGAGAAGAAAATGAAGTTTGATCAGTTGCAGGCTTCAGCTGAAGGCGGCTGAAACAAACCAAATGGAGAACAAACTGAGAAAGTGGGAGCATACGTCAAGAAAGCAAACAGACAAGTCTAAGGAGAAATAGAACGACATCAAAGAAAAATTGGAAGTTGTAGAGGACAGAGGGAACTCAATCGAAAAGGAAAGAAATTGGCAAGAAGTTTTTTACGAGAAGGAAAATTTGCAGATTCTCAATGATGAGCTTGAGAAAAAGAGGGCTGAACTTAATCAGAAGGAATTGCAGATTCGTGAAGAAACTGAAAGCTGAGAATTAAATGAGAGTAAAGAGCATCTCCGTTTTCAAATGGATTGAAGCATGAGACAAAAAGATACAAATATCTAAGAAAATTCTTTTTTGGGAAAATTGAAGATTTGGAACAGGGTAGAAACAAGTTTGAGGAGGAACGGCAATCACAAAATGAGAAAAAAGCTGAGCTTACAAGAGAAATTGCAACATATAAAAGAACGAAAAGAGATCCTTGAAAAAAGTGAACTCTTTGGAAGAAAGAAATTGAGAGACCATAAATATGCCATTATGATGAAGAAAAAATTGCAGGAGAGGGAAAGTATTTAAAGGAGCCAAGAGATAATTCAGTAATATGAGTTACTTGAAAAAGGTTGTCCCAAAGGACATGGAAAATAAGATCTAAGACGCTTGCTGTAAAAGGATATAAGCAGAAGCAAGGGTTTGATTATAGAGAATGCTACAATGAGTCAGTGATTACATTAGAGACAGTTAGATTAATTACTAAATTAGCAGCTGAAAAGGAAGGAATGTTAGAAGTCAGCATTTCTGAATGACTACATAAAGAAATTTATTAAGAGCAACCTGCTTGAAAGAAAAGCTTGGTGTTTGACTAGTCTAGCCTAAGGGGCGAGGTTGAAACTTAATCTTAACATATCATGAATATTGAAGATGATACATTGAACATTGATAGTAGTCCACACTAATTATTTGTCATTAATTTTAGAAGAATGACCATGAGTCTGTTATATCAATTAAATTCATCAATTAGATTTGAAGTGTGTATTCATATAGACATGTTAAATGAATTAGATATAGAATTCATGCATGTGCATAAAATAGAATGCTTCTACTAGAAGTATAAATAGGGGTATTATGTTTGTGCTAGAAAAAGAGTGGAGCAATTATAAGCAACAATTGTAAGAGAAAGTAAAGTTGAAATAAAACTACTATATTCAAGAGAATAATTAATAAACATTTTCTCTTTGAGTATTTTTTATGAGTGCTTGATTATTCCTTATCAGCTATGTTGATGAAGTTTGTTTATCGGAGTCAATTAAATTTTGCAAAGAGAATCTTTTCAGAATGAAGTTTGTTATCGGATGCATCTCTTTAATATATGATTACGTTCTCACAATGAGTAAGAAATTATATTTATATTTGAGATCTCCAATAAGTTATGAGCAGAACCCGATATGCTAACAAACATTCTATTGACGTGTCCTAATTGAAGAAGCTAATTTAGTATCTGCAAAATGCAGGTACTGGATGAAATTCATCGACAACCAATGTCACTTTCCTTGTCTATGGTCTCACTTCCAGCTCCAGAATCAGTGGTTGACTCTTTTCCTGAGAAGACTCACAGAAAGCCAGAAAAATTGCAAAGTGGAGATGATAATCAGCAGTATGTTTTCCCCTGCCTTTTTAATTGGTCATGCTCGAAGTGGTTGGAAGATCCCAAAAAAGGGAAAAACAAAAGGGATGGGATTGGGCTAATCAATTGGGTTTCTTTGCATCTCAGAAAGGAAACCTAAGCAGGGTGATGCAGCACCTCTTGGCAAGAAAACTATATAAAAGAAAGAGAAACAATTCTTGGAGGAGACTAAATAATGGGAGATAGAAAAAGTCACATTCTCTTACGCAATTCGATTGTTCAAGAGTGCCCACCTCATGGAGAGATTTGGTTATGAGTAATGGAAAAATGACAATGTCCCTAAACGAGGAAAAACCAAATAATGAAAGAGCAAACTTCATAAAATTTGAGAGTCACTATATTAAAATTTACGATGAAATAAATAGATAATTCGGTGACAAAATTCTTTTGAATTCTTTTTTTCTCACATTGTTTGCTAATTATGCTTGACAATGTTTCAACCCTAGAAAAAGGTTAGAGAAGTAACCACTAAGGAGAGGAGACTGTTTTTTAGCAGTTCTTTTAAGACGCCAATAATTGTAGCCAAAAAGGGATGGATTGCATGCAATTCACTAAAACTATGGAATTCAGATCGGTTATGTTATTTTTTCATATCTAAGATCATATCTTTTGAAACGTGCCCATTTTTTATATTGATGGACTACAAAGAAAATGTTAATTCTTTTCTGTTATGACTGGTTTACCGGTGATATTTCATTTAGCCTGTGCTTGATTCCCATTTTTGGAGTAAAATGTATTATGGAGTAGTAATTTTTTGAAAAATTTATGGTTAAAAAGTAAGGAAAAGTTTTTGAAATATGTGTATAATTATTTTATGATAGAATGTATGGTTGAAAATGAGTTTTGAAAGAATGGGGGCTCAAGCAGAGGCTTACTGTTTTGTCACACAGTATTCTATGTGAATGTTTAATGGTATGTTGTTTATATTTGCAGGTTGTTCGCCATAGCTTTTAGTTTTACCTTATGATGAAACTATGTCTTGCAGGTGTTACATTTGCCTAGCTGAGTACGAGGAGGGAGACAAAATTCGAGTTCTTCCATGTCACCATGAGTATCACATGGCATGTGTAGATAAATGGCTGAAGGAGATTCATGGGTATGTGACATTGCCGCAGTTCTTTCCCTATCCCCCACCCCCACCCCTTTGCCTTCTAATTTTTTCAATATCTAGATGTAAATTATGTGCCTGTGCTCCAGTGTTTGCCCACTCTGCCGGGGGGATGTTCGCGAAGGCTTCCCAGAAGGCTCTGTTTCGAACTCGGAAACCCCTTCTCTTTAGTACATTTTGTATATAGCTATGTAAATGAGGTGCTATATAGCCCATGAGTTTGTATTTCTCTCAGAATGTAACATTCATCTATAACCTTTGAATGGAACTATTGGTTTTTTAAATAACAAAGTCTTCACTTAGTTGTAAAATCAGTAATTATATCGTGTGCCCAAAAAAAGAGAAGAAAAACTTCTGACCCTTCTAAAATTCTTTGGTTATGAAGGTGCTTGGATTAGCAAATTCAATTGACCAGTATTATATGGGCTCATGGTTAGTTTCTTTGTTATCTACTGTGATCATCAGTTATTGAATTGTCAGGTCTTGTATTTCTGCTGTACTTGGAATGAAAGGAATGTACCAAACCGGGCAAGCTTTTATGATTTATTATCTGATATGTATTTTGCAATTGTCCAAACTTCGTTTACTGTTCTGCAGAATGGCGTTTACATTTGGAAATGTGAATTCAGTTTCAAACACTTGTTTGGCAAGGTGGACTGTTGGAAAGCAACAATTGAACTTATTTCCATGAACTTTGAAATTTGTGGCATAAATGCATCCGCTCTAATGTTTTATTTGGTAACGTGTTAAAGAAGAAAAAGAAACTGATTTTTTGTCCATTGTAGTGTACTATGTTGTCCAATACAATGTACCTTGAGGCGTCATATATTCTTGTAGGAGATTGTTCTCAGAATTTGGTCATGGCATATGTAAGAGACATGGCAAGATTCACTCTGATGGTTTTATTGAACTTTTTATGTTGAGCTTATTTGATACGCCTCGGCAACGAGGCTCAAGTTGTTGTCCACGTGGCACCTCACGTCAAACTCTGTCAATGAGGATGCACAATTACCGAAGCCCACACATAATGGACGAAGCCCCTCACCAAAGCTCCCCAACGTCTAGGGGTTTCGATCAAAGATGGTTCCCCATATGATCTGGTGAATGAGATTGACGGGACAATCTGCAGTCTAAATAAGTCAAATCCTGTCAGTTTATTCACTAAGAGTGCTGACACAAACCATAGGGTGGCTCCCCATTTCCCGAATACTCAAGTGTAGCCAAGGGCAAGTGAGTGATGGGGCGTCCCAATGGGTTTGATGAAGCAGAAGAAGCCATCCGTTCTTCATTCAACACTCACAGCTTCAATTGCAACGCTATAAATATTTCTCTTGTATCATTTTAAAACTAATGCAATTCCAAATACTAAAAGCTTCACCTATCTCGCTCTAGTTTTTCATATGTAATATTATTTGCTTGAGTGTTGGAGTTTGATCTAAAAATATTTTATTTTGTTATCGTGTTGATCTAACTCCGGAGTTCAAACACTTTGTTGGCTCGTGCCTCGAAGAGTGATTCCTCTTACGTGTGGCTTGGTTTCTACTTATGTGGACACGAGTGAGGCCTATTTTCGTTAGCTCGTTTTTGAAGGTCAACATTCTTCATGTATAATCCGAGCCCCATTTGCCATAAAACCGAGCCCTCGTGCATCGGATGTAGGCTCTGGTGCAGTCCTCAGACACGCCACATCATAGACATTCGACCTCTCTGATATCGTTGGATACAACAGATTGAGGTGGAAACCTTAAATCCGTGTATTTGAATATGCCCTTCATCTGTTGTGTCTGCCTTTTGGAACCTGTCAATTGACAGTCTCCTTGTACTTGAGTTTGGAATCGTTGGGCTACAGTCTCATGACAAGGTAGAAATAGACCCAAATGAGTTGAACTTTGGGTCAATGTAATTAGCAGGCTTGAATATTAGAGTTAAGACGGATTTATTTTTTTTCAAATATTTTCAATTCTCACTGAACGTTAAATCCTTTTTTGAGGTGTTAATGTACTTTTTCAGATTTTGCAGTTGGTATTAAATTTTAAAAGTGTTTTTACTCGTCGTTTTAAAAGTCAACGGACTTCATGATGAAAATTTCACGTGGCATGCTTTGACCATTGTATAATATATTAAATTTCTCGCATCCACGTCAGCTCGATCGAGTCCCCGTCAAATTGCATTACAGATAAATTTATTTGAACGTTGTCTATTTTTATTTATGCTATAAACTATGTTTTTTTGTCCGCACATTAGCATCAACCCTGGCCCAAATTTTTTAGCCATCTTTTGACCACACAAGTTTTTGGCAGATTTTGGACACAAAAAGTGTTATACTGAGGTGACCGATTATAAATTTAAATGAGCAAGAATTATGTTTAAAAATAAATGATAACTCAATTTTAGAGTAGATATCCAGTTATATACCTTTCTACCGAGATATATCATTTTCTCTAAAAGAAAATGATTATTCAGTCGAAGCGTGTCGAGATATCATAATAGGAGTCGAGAAATTGTTTAATTTGAAACCTTTCAATTGAAACTTGACTCTTTTTTTTTTTTTTTCCCCCTTTTTTGTTGATTGAAGGTTGGAAAAAGTATATAAATAAAATTATAAAAAATTAAGCAAATATGAATTTATATAAGAAAATAACTCGTGATATTTATAATGTGAATCAAGATAACTTCATAATTATTGCTACATATTTCCCATCAAAGATGTCACGTTCGATGTTACTTATACTTCAATTATTTTATGCATCGTCCCCGAAGTTATAACTTATTTGGTCCCATTACAGAAGATTATTTGGGGACCATAACATAGACTACTATATTTAACAACAATACACGGCAAAATTCAAAAAACTATAAATATTTTTCTCCTAATAAAAAAAAAAAGGGACTCGAACAAGGGCCGAATCAATTTTGATTCTCGTAACGAAGAAAAAATAGAATATAATGGAGAATAATGATAACGTCGTGATGTGTCCATTTCATATGGTCATTACTTTGCAAAGTCGTTGCATCAAACAATCAAATCATGTACTCACTTATGTTTCCCCATGGATGGTTAAAATTTGACAGTATATTATTATCAACAAAATGCAATGTCAAGAATAATTCATGCATTGATTGAACATCAATGTTGGTAAAATAAGTTTTATCTGTACAGTTGGTTTTAATTTCTTATAATTAATTCTGACTATTCTATTTCTCAAATGTACTGAATCAAGGGTCTATTAGGTACAACACCACCATGAATAGGATTACAATAGTTTGTTAATATACAATTAAAAAAAATACATTAATATTTTAAAATACAAAACTTAAAAGTTACTTTTAAAATATAAGCTTAAAAAGAATAAAATTACTTTTAGGCCACACTTTTTTATTTTTAAACATATTTGGATAACTTACTTTTAAGTACAAAACATAATATTTTTTTAAGTAAAACAAGTAAATTTGCATACTTGACCCATAATTTTCCCTTGTGATAGTTTATCAGGAAACACGTTTGGACAATTTACGTCCATTATGAAAAATGAATAACTCTGTCTAAATTTATCTAATTCGTAGAATTATTTTAATCTGACGTGACTAATGGAAGATAAAAAATTTGAAGTTAATTTAAGGTTAATAACGTCCCCAACCATTTTATTTGGGCCGTCGAATTCTTAACTTCCGAAAAATAAGCGACATTCAGTCAAATAAATAGATTAGTTCTATCTATTTTTACGTTAATCGACCCAGTTGACTTGTAGATCTTTTATCGGTTGAGCTTATTCAAAGAACTATTGTCCATTTGGCATACCGATGGTGAACAAAACTTTTGTCAATAGAACTTATTCAAATACTAGTTTTAAGCCGTGCGATGCACGGGTTGTCTTATTTTGAAGATGCTATTAGCATTGTATGATAGCATAATTGAATTAATATTGCGAAACATTTGTAACGAAATAAAACTATATATTGACATAGACGAGAAAATGTTTATAATAAATGAACGAGCACAAAACCCATCATTTTAACACAAATAAATCACTTGAGCAGACTTGTATGTTAGTAACATGATTCTTAGTTTCTCGTCTTCCAAATTTCTTCTCAATATAATGAAATAATTTTAGTATTGGACATAACAAAATTTATAGCGGAAATGAAAATAAAAATAGAATTAATGAAAACATACATTTAATTGATGTCTTNTAATTTTAGTATTGGACATAACAAAATTTATAGCGGAAATGAAAATAAAAATAGAATTAATGAAAACATACATTTAATTGATGTCTTATATTGATGGAATTCAGCTTATGTTCTATTTTTTAGAAGGTAAAAAATTTATATAAAACAAAAAATACCTAAAATTTTACATACATAAAAAAAAAATGTCTCCGTGCGCACTCCTTCTCCGTGCTGCACCAAGACATCTCTGTGCCTCCGTGCACGCGTGGATATTTATTGTCAATGTAATTAAATAATTTTATAATCGGATATAACAAAATTTATAGTGAAAATAAAAATAATAAAATAGAAAATGTCTAAAATTTTACATATATATAAAAAAAGTGTTTTCGTGTACGCACAGAGACATCACAGAGACTTCTTCGTGCACGTACTGATATTTATTGTCAATATAATTAAATAATTTTAGTATTTGACAGAACACAATTTATAGCGGAAATAAAAATGAAAATAGAATTAATAAAATTAATGAAAACATACGTCTAATTAATGTCTTATATTTGATGAAATTCAGCTTATGTTCTATTTTTTAGAAGGAAATTTTTTTATATAAAACAGAAAATACCTAAAATTTTACACACATAAAAAAAATGTCTCTGTGCGCGCTCTTTCTCCGTGCCTCTGTTCGCGCAAGAATATTTATTGTGAATGTAATTAAATAATTTTAGTATTGGACAGAACAAAATTTATATTGGAAATAAAAATAAAAAATAGAATATATAACGGAAATAAAAATAAAAATAGAAT
>CAIGRN010026748.1:437-19414 GCA_903798345.1 Fraxinus anomala
AAGTAAAAATGACACACGTGATGGTCTATCCGTAATAACGATATCCGTATCTCGTTATTACTTCGACCACGGACGATTTAAGATTCAATCATATGTAATTTGTATCTCACAATCACAATTCCTTGTGATTAACAAATCATCGAGACTTGAATCTACGGATTTTATTATTTAATTTATTAGAATATAAATTCAATTAAATAATAAATATTGCCATTAAAATATATCGATTATATATTTATTTTTTAAAGTATTTATGTCCCAAGTTGATTGGACCTAGGCATAACACTTACAGGGTTCAGGTTAGGAAATCAAATTTTAGGTCAAGTTGGGTTGGTTTCTGGATTATCTATTAAAACTCAATCAAACTCAACCCAATAAATTAAAAAATATTAAAAAAAAAATTAGTACTTAAACTAAAAATCTAAATCATAATGATCAAAATTCACATCTGCCTCACATCTCCTCTGCCTCTTGTCTCTTATACCTCTCATTGCTGCTTGTGCATCGACTTCTCAACTCGTTTTTTGACGTGATTTTTGATTAAACACTTGTATTGAAAGAAGAGATTTTGTTTTGAGTTTGGATTATTTAACATTTTTAGTATTTAGGTTGAAATCATTTTATTCAATAGGTATAATATGCAGGTATTCGACATGTATTTTGATTAATTTAATATGTATTTAATTTGATCATGATATAATTTATCTATCAGGTTTTACAATATTTTAAATTTATATTGTTTTATTGAAATGGCACTCAACCCTACGGACCATTGATCCAATTTCAATATAATTTGATCATGATATAATCTATTTAATAGGTTTTACAATATTTTTAATTTATATTGTTCTACTGAAATGGAACTTAAACTCACGGATCATTGATTCAACTTTAATCGACTTAAGGCCTTTCAAATCACCATTTTTAATGTAACTGAAATTGGTCCAAATTGAAATGGTATCAAACTTTAAAAATTTTGTTCAAATTCAACGAAAAAGGTCCCAACCCCATAAAAAAATTGTCCAACTTAAATTAGACTCAAATCCAAACCAATCAACCCAACCTAAACCAACCCGAGTTTGAATTGTGTTGGGTTTCAACCGTGAATGGGTTGGTTTCGGTTTGAATTATTGTCAAGCCGAACATGTTGGATTGGGTTGGGTTGGGTTGAACTCAAAACCAATCCTTAGAATTTTGTAAGTAATATGACATTATAAGACACTTAACAAAGATACCACAACAAAATGGTTTTGCAGGAAAGATTAATAGATCACTTGTAGAGAGAGAAGGTATCTCAGGTTGAATGTTGGGCTCCCAGAGAATTTCTAAGTAAATGTAGTGCGAATGCTATGCTTCCTTATAGATAGATCACCATGGGTAGCACTAGATGTGAAGGTCAGATAAGAGGTTTGGACAAATAAAGAAGTTGATTATTCTGATTTGAAAGTATTTAGGTGTTAGGTTCATAAGATATATTATTCTATTGAAATGGAACTTAAACTCACGGATCATTGATTCAACTTTAATCGAAGGCCTTTCAAATCACCATTTTTAATGTAACTTAAATTGGTCCAAATTGAAATAGTATCAAACTTTAAAAAAATTGTTCAAATTCAACGAAAAAGGTCCCAACCCCATAAAAAAATTGTCCAACTTAAATTAGACTCAAATCCAAACCAATCAACCCAACCTAAACCAACCCGAGTTTTGATTGTGTTGGGTTTCAACCGTGAATGGGTTTGTTTCGGTTTGAATTATTGTCAAGCCGAACATGTTGGGTTGGGTTGGGTTGAACTCAAAACCAATCCTTAGAATTTTGTAAGTAATATGAGATTATAAGACACTTAACAAAGATACCACAACAAAATGGTTTTGCAGAAAAGATTAATAGATCACTTGTAGAGAGAGAAGGTATCTCAGGCTGAATGTTGGGCTCCCAGAGAATTTCTAAGTAAATGTAGTGCGAATGCTATGCTTCCTTATAGATAGATCACCATGGGTAGCACTAGATGTGAAGGTCAGATAAGGGGTTTGGACAAATAAAGAAGTTGATTATTCTGATTTGACTCATAAATCCACAATCCAAGTATTCCATATTTTTGGTGATAAAAGATCAAAAGTAGACCTGAAGTCTAAGCAGTGTATATTTTTGGGGTTTCAGAAGCGGGTAAAGGAGTATAAGATGTGGGATCCTCTTACAAGAAATATGGTAATTAGCAGAGACATGATCTTTGATGAGAAGTCTATGATCGATAGACTAAATAAGAAAATGAACAAAAGCAAGCATTTCCTTTTTTTTTTCCCTATTAGATGACAAGCGAGGCCGTTCTTAGTTGAGAGAGCAATAGAGGATATGAATCATCAGAATTTTGAAGCCTCTACCTTAGGTGATCGGAGCATTACAATATATCTATAGGGAGACCCAAGCACGTTGTCAAATCACTATCAATGTATCGTTTCAAAGATTCGCTTTCTTATGTACTTGTTACCAATAACAGGGATCTTACCTCATTTCAGAAGGCTATAGACTATCAAGATAGGGACAAGAGTATGGGAGCTATGATAGAGGAGATGGAATCTCTATATAAGAACCAATATTGGGATTTAGTAGATTTTTCGAAGGAGAAACTGGCGAATGGCATAAGTAGTAGTATATGGGCACTCAAAGAATGGAGTATATTACTATGAGATCTTTTCCTCAATGGTTAGAGACATTCTATAAGATGTGTGTTGGGTGATGTAGTACACCTAGACATGGAGTTGGAGTAGATGGATGTAAAGAGCGTCTTTCTTCACGTTAACTTGGAGGAGAATTTTTACATGGTGCAACCGAAGGGATTTGTTCAACTAGGAAATGAACACTTAGTTTGCAAATTGAAGAAGTCTCTTTTTATGCTAAAGCAATCTCCAAGGCAATTGTACAAGTGGTTTGATTCTTATATACTTTAGATTGGCTACACAAAGTGTGAATATGATTGATATGTTTATGTTAAAAGTCTTGATGATGGTTCCTTTATTTTCTTGTTATGGTATGTGGGCTATATGTTAATTGTTAATAAGAGTATAATTGATGCAGACAAGTTGAAAAACTTGTTGAGTAGAGAATTTGAAAAAATGGTCTTGGGTGCTACTAAGAAGATTCTTGGGATAGAGATTCATAAGGGTAGGAAATCTGGAAGGTTATGGTTGTCTCACATGTGCAGAAGGTGTTAGAGTATTTAGCATGACCAATATTAAAGTTGTGGGCACACCATTCACAAATTATTTCATATTGTGTACTAGCTAGTGCCCGAGTAAAAAGGAAGAGGTTGAAGAAATGTCAAATGTACCATATGCTAGTGAAGTAGGATTGTTGATGTATAACCATGGACTATACTAGATATGTTAACACACAATTATTGTAGTGAGAAAGTATATGGCTAATCTTTGGAGACAATATTGGAATG
Source organism: Fraxinus anomala (assembly GCA_903798345.1). Taxonomy (NCBI): domain Eukaryota; kingdom Viridiplantae; phylum Streptophyta; class Magnoliopsida; order Lamiales; family Oleaceae; genus Fraxinus; species Fraxinus anomala. Next base: position 3,884 of record CAIGRN010026748.1, read on the forward strand.
CATTCAAGAGGACTTTCAGCTACTTAAGAGGTACCATTGATTATGGTATCATGTTTGGTAGATAGGAGGATTTGTCAGTTGAGGGGTTTGTAGATTTAGACTCTGTAGGGAATCTCGATAACAGGAGATCTATTACAGGCTATACTTTTACTCTTGTGAGGGGGCCTATTTGTTGGAGGTCTAGGTTACAATCTCTAGTTGCATTGTCCACGACTGAGGCAATGTACATGGCAGTAGTTGAGGCTACGAATGAAGGTTCGTGACCTGCAAGGCTAATCAAAGAATTGGGTGTTTACCAAAGTGGAGTTCAGTTGCATTTTGATGGTCATATATAGCCATTTATTTGGCGAAGAACTGGGTTCATCATGCAAGGACCAGCGTATAGATGAAAGGTTTCACAATATTAGAGAGTTGGTTACTTCAAGTGACTTAGATCTTCAAAAGGTACACTTCCAAGAATGTAGCAAACATTTTGACAAAGGCCATTTATGCAAACACGTTCAAGCATTACTTGGACTTTATTAATGTCACCATGTGCTAGATAGGGATATACCCCAACTTATTTGGTGAAAGAATGAGCTTGTTCCTTTTAATATAATATGACTTGCCCCTTCCATTTGATTCAAATCCAACTATGTAGACTTCCAACTCTTCATCAGCTTAATCCCAAGATCAATTTTCGGGTAATCAATGAAGTCGGAAGAATTATGTGAATTTCGTCCTTGTTGATTGCTAAATCTTTGTTCATTTCTTTTATGATTAATTTGTCATTCTCATTTGAACCCTTCGTCAATAGTGATATCTCATCGGATTAAATGACCAATCCACAATCGAAATCCATAGACAATGACAAGTCTTTCTTATAAGCTCTTTTAAGTGGATTATATCCCCACGCTTTGAATCCGTCCCAGTAAATGGCATCTCCTATAGACATGATGCTTTCATCCTACTTGACAAGTTCATGATAATATTATACAAGCATCTTCTCGTTCAATAGAAGAGGGTCATCTCCCACAAGTATGTTGTCATCATCCCAATTGTTCGTTACATAATATCACTACAACAAAAATTGGATTTTGCAACACTTAAAAGGCAAAATTCATTGATTAAATGTTGCTAAAAGGGTCAATTGCAACGTTCGTGTGAGTGAATGTTGCAAAAAGTGACAATTTGCAACGTTTTTCAATTGAACATTGCGAAAGGTCACTTTTCGCAACGTTCAATGCAAAAATTCTGACTTTTCCCACCGTTTGAAAACTTCAAACGTTGCGAAAAGTTCCCTTTTAAAATTAAAAAGGACGTCGTAATAGCGTACGGTATAAACTAATACATGAAAGAAACCCTAGCCATTTATCTTACCTGATTCTTCCTCTACCAAAGGAATTGCCCTCCGATCCATATCATTTCCCTCGTCACGGTGAAGGTGAGGCGCCTTGGGACTTCAACGGCGGCGAAGATGAGGCGCCTTCAAGTCTTCGACAATCGACTTGCAGCACCTGCTTCCAGACTTCCAGTTCGGCGTTGGCTCATTGCTTCCCGACTTGGAACTTCAACGAATCGACGGTGGCGAAGTGAGAGAAGGCTTCGAGGCTCGAATGGTGATTTTTTCGCCCACTTGAATCTGTATTTCAGTATTTGATTTGTAATTTGGTATTGCTGAATCGCTGATTGGGCCGTTTGGGAAACAGAGCAATGCGCGGATAAGTAAGGAGGTTCGAGGAGAATTTAGTATTTTTGACGGGTCAGTTACGAGGACCAATGTCGAGCTGCAAGAAGGCAATATGATTGTTCAGAAATGGCAGTTTGGGAGCTGGCCTGATGGCATGGTGTCCACGGTATGTGATTTCTTAGCCATCTTTAATTTCTAGTCTTATCTATTTATAAAATTGACATTGCATATCGGAATTTGTATGGGAAATTGTGAAAACTAAGTTAAATGGATGAAGCAGCCAGTGATAAATGTTTTCTTATGGAAAGCTGGATCTATATATGTTAAAATCTCAACTATCTCTTTACCAGTGTTAGCAACTATGATTTTGCTGCTTTGGGGACTGATTCCAAAGGTTCTATTTATATTCCAAAGGTTTTGTTTGNGATGAAGCAGCCAGTGATAAATGTTTTCTTATGGAAAGCTGGATCTATATATGTTAAAATCTCAACTATCTCTTTACCAGTGTTAGCAACTATGATTTTGCTGCTTTGGGGACTGATTCCAAAGGTTCTATTTATATTCCAAAGGTTTTGTTTGTATCCTCTCGTATATACTTTAAAGAACTGAAAGCTATGATTTCTCATATATATTTTGTTTAATTGTTTCCAAATGAGCTTGTAACAAATATCATGTGGAGGAATTTGGCAATTTACACTTGGCAATTTACAGATATTCAATAGATGAAAAGCCCTAGAACCCGGGTTTGTTTTCTCTTTAATTGTATCTTTATTGGTTAAATTAAAGATTTCATTTTTTCAATGCTATAATGTACGTTTTTCTTTTGGGAAAGTTTAAAAATATGGAATTTAGTAGAAGGAAATTCTAGTTGCTTTAGTGTAGTGTATGTCAATGAGAAATACACGATTTGCTGATTCTACAGATTATAAGTATGTTTGCAGTATAATTTGACCGCTTTACTTCCAGAACCCAATAAGTATCCTATGGCATTTTAGCCTATTTTTTATGTTGGTTGTTACAAGGGAACCTACACATAAAGTTCCATGTAATTTACGAATTTGGTGTTTATTTAAAGCCCACCTTGGTAAAAAGAGGCAAAACCAGTTTTATGGAGTATATTTATATTTGCATAATGAGGAAATTTGATATAATGAACCTGCATTTGCCACATCAAGGTTTCAATATCTGTACATTTTGTGAGAATGACAAGTGCACTTGGTCGCCAAATTGATTTTTTATTCCAATTTTATGAAAGGTTATTTTCTGAACCAGTGTCCAGTTACATTCTCAATTTGTGGTCTTGAAAACCCACAGAATTTAAGCTTCTGGGCATTTGACTTTAAATTGCTTCAAAATATTTCGTTTCTGATGAATGATTCTGCCTTTTGTTCTTCTTTTTGAGGCAAGAACTGTTCTAGAGAAGGTGCTTTTTATGCTAATCAGTTTTATGCATTAAAAATTTGTATTTTTAAGTGCTCTTAAACTCATGAGATATTACCTGTTTTTCTTTCCACTTGGCAATTTACAGATATTCAATGAGTTCAATGCTCGGAAACCAGAGGAGATGAATGTCTTTAAAGGGGTGACCAAAAACCACTTCTTCATAGGCATAGTGGGAACTACATTTATACTTCAGGTGAGATGCCATACATTTATAAATAAAGCTTTGCTCAATTCTCTACGTACAATAAGAATGTAGTGTATTTCACGAAAGACTTGACAATGGCCAAAGCTCAGGGTGACTGAGTTTCTTCCCTTACTCGTATCTGCATGAAGTGTTGGATGAAATTACCGAATGAAATGGCATTTCTTTGATTGAAGTGTTGGTGATGATGGATGGAATTTTTTGTGATAATGGATGGAGTTTTTTGTGTTAAAATCGCTTCTTTTTGAAATTTTACTGTTTCTAATGGACTTTATTCTTGTCGTTTACCAGATTCTTTTCCTTTATATTGTCATGATTTTCTTCTTAATCCGTGAACTTTGTACCTTTAATGTTTCCATCACCGTATCATTTGTGTTCAAGGAAAGCAATTCAGCGACTTTTGGATAGAATATTAATGGTATTTATTACCGTTTTCCTTGCAGTCATTCTTTGGCGCAAAAATAGGATGAGAATGAGCTTGAGAGACCAGAAACTGCTGTCTAGAATTTTTAGCATTGAAGGTTGAACGGCTACGTCGAAGTTTAAGAAATCATCTCAGCATATGGGTAAATTACAAACATAGGTAGAAGCGTATGGATTCAAAAATTTGTAATATTCAAGTGTATGGATTCAAAAATTTGTATGTATGGATTCAAAAATTTGTAATGAAATTATTATTTTTTATGCAATTTCAAAATTTGTTTATAAGGAGTCATTTACAATCAATTTGCATAAATTGCTATTAAAAAAAAAACTTCAACGTTCAAAAACCAAAAAGTGTTATTTGCAACGTTCAAAAAACGTTGCCAAAAGGTTTTTTTGGCAACGTTTTTTAAACATTGCCGTATCTTGTCACTCTACGACAACACTGAGATTTACAACATTCGCCCAAAAGTTGCCGTAGGCCTACGGCAACGTTGCCGTAGGCTGTTTTTGTTGTAGTGTATCCTACGAGCATGTAACTTGTATCAAATTTGTGAAGTTCTTGTTTTCTACATCTCAAGTATTGTCTAAACGAAAGAAGTTTAGACGTATATACATCAATGCATGAATATCTTCATTATCCATGTGGAGATTAGTCATTGCAAATTTTTTGTTACTTAACCATCGTTAGAACTTAGAATCATGCATATATAGATGAAAAATACATAAAAAGAATAACAAATACAATAGAGATTAAAAATTGTGGTGGGTATGCAAAAGATACAAAAGAAAGAAAAGAATAAAAAAACTGTTAAAACCAAAATTAATTAAAGCAGTAACCAAAGTAGAAACATTCCCTAACAGTGGCGTTAAAATTGATTTGCTAAAATTAAAAACCACAAGTACACGGAATGTGTTCAAGTAATAAAGTGAATTATGAATCCAAGTCGATCCCTCGAAAAATATTCACTTAATTACACAATAGTTAATTAACTTCTAACAATGAAATACACATTAAAATTTTGATTTTGAAAATAAAAAATTCAATAACTAAACGAACAAATCCAAAAATTAAGAAAAATATGGATGTTGAGATAGTTGGGATTCATGATTTCACTTGACCATCGGCTAATCAATTTCTCAACAAACAATGTAACAAAATACCCATTAAATATGTTAGACCTGATTTTCCTATTTTAACTAATTGTCTCTCTCGAGCAAAATTAGTCATAATCGATTTGATTAATCTACTCTATATCTATGTCGATTAAAATATAATAAATGACATTAATTATTTAATTAATTAATTAATTAATTTTTTTGTAAAAATAGCCCAGAAGGTTACTTGGGGTTAGAACTACATCTCTATCTCCTACAAATCAGTCAACACAATTATTTAATAGAAATAAATAAAAATTAATACAATAATAAATATACATGAAAATAGGCACTTAAATATTAGAAAGCAAGTATTGGAATCAATAAAACTAGTTACGTTACATTAATGGGTAAGATACAACACAAATATAGAATCCTTCCTTTGGTTGGATCCCTAAAATGAGTTTGGCTTGGTATTGATTTTATCTCGAAATCTCTCCACTCTTCTTTGATTTTTCTCCTCCTTTTTTCCCTTATGTCCTATTTCTCTTCCTCATAAAATGAATTTAAATGAAGGGTGAATGAAGAATGGAAAATGAATAATAGGGCTTAAGGCTGAAATTTGGTATTTTAAATTACCTAAAATGAGTCCATAAAATTGCCCAAAAGCCCCCCAAAAATTTAGAAAAACCAAAACTGGGGTAGATTTTCCAGTCCTCGCAGGTTGGCGTGCGCAAGCTAACATCCTGGCCGCATGTGCGCCGGCCAACACTTAGGCGTTTTGCCCCAAGTGTTGAAGTCGCCCGTGCGCATAGCCTTCGATGCACATGGGCTTTACCCTTTCCTTTTCCTTTTCCTTTTCTTGCAGCTTAGCCATCCACTATTTGCACACTAGGTCCCTCAACTTTGATTTTGTACATTTTGGTCCTCTAACTTATTTCTTTCGATTATGCCCTCAATAAATTGCACCTAAAGTCATCCAACTTTTAACACTTTACACCTTGGTCCCCAAATTCATCATTGTGTACACTTTTAGTCCTCTACATCTTCATTTTACCTTGTTCTTCTTCGAAATGAGGATTATGACCTATAAAAGCAATAATTACATAATTGTTAGAAATTTATTCATTTAATCAATATGAAGCTTATTTAGGCATTCAATAAGTGTGTGAAAACACTTATCATCTACTATGAAAGACAATTGTATGTAATGTAGAGTCAAAATTGCCTTCGAAATTCATAGAAAGATCCCAAAAATAGAAGCGATACTATAAAAATAAAATAAAATAAAAATACGCCGAAGTGTTTTGAGGCAGTGGTAAAATAACTATAAACATTATCATTGTTTATGCCCGACTAAGCCTTGTATATTTAGCCTATGTTTGGACTCCATTAAAATGAAAATTCATTTTTTTTTCTCTTCTTTTCAACCACACATTCTCCAATAAAATAATATTATACATAAATTCAAAACTTTTTTCTTTTTTTAACGACACATTCTTCAAAAAATCATTATTTCAAAATACATTTTTTCCCAAGATTTAATTTTAATGGAGCCCAAACAAGGGCTTAATTAGAATTTAGACTCTAGTGAGGGGTACTATCCTAGTTGGAGTTTAGATGTTGTGACATTTAAATCTAGAAAAAATCATCACCTATTAATATAGTAATTTTCATTGGTGAAACCCAATCAAACTTGAGTGGAAAAAGAATAAATGTTGTGAAAATTAACCTTAGGATCTCGGGTATGTGATTGAAAAGCTCATGATAATGAGGTTGACTGTGCACAACACACATCAATCAAGCATTGAACAATTAAATAATTAGTTTTATTTGAAATTCTATTAACTTATGAATTTTCAGATTTTCTATACTTGATGTGAGTTCAACAAATATTTCTAATACTTTTATATTTTTGTTTATTCGTTGTGTCGTTAGTATATAATTTTACTCGAGATGAAAAAAAGTTTTTAAGTTTTGGATATTGGATAAGACATTTTATGTGCTTATCCCAGCTTCATTTTTTATTTATTTATTACTAGATTGAGAAAAAATCTACTTAATTTAGGTTAAATTATGTGAATTGTAGGTAAAACTTCAATTTGATTGCACTTGGAAGAAATTGGAGTGAAATAGGTGAAGTTGGAGCATACTTGGAGTTGATTCAGAGTAATGAAAGATTACTTGTGGTTACAATCGATCATTTGATAGTATTAATGGAGCAACCGAGGAAATTTATAAGTTTCGAGAATTAAATTTGACAATTGAAAAGTTTGGGACTTAATTGTGTACTTTTAAAACTTGCATACGATCAATTATTGATGATTTTAGGATGATGAGGACTTAATTTATAAGATTAGAAGATGAAGGACTGAAAATTCGCAAAGAAAGGACTCGAGCCAAACCAAGAAGAGAAGTTTAGGGACGCACAAAACATAAGTTCATTGACTGATGCGATCATAACGGGTAATTGAAGGTGCAATTGCAATAACAGAAATTGTAGAACAACGCCCAAACTTTACAATCTTTGTGATCACGCCCAAAACTATTGTGCGATCACATGGAGGTCCTCAAAGTAAAAATTAAGCAAACCAACGGTCCTATTATGATTCAAATTTCGAATTATATCACTTTTTGGCACGAATTAAGACCTCAATTAAGCTCTATAAGTATCATTATTGAGGAAAAGACAAAAAGGGCGATTCACGTTAATTACAAGAAAAGAAAGCCCAAAAGAAGGGGAAAAAATCAACAAATCAATCAAAAAGCTAGGGTTTCAAGGTTTTTACAAGAAAATAATGAATTTTACTTAGGATTTATGATATTTAGCTCACGTTAGGTTTGGATAAAAAAAAATTAAAATTTTAGTAAATTTTGATTAAAAAAATAAAAAATTAGGGAAATGTGTAGTTGAAAAGTTGATAAAAGTGATGGATCACATGAAATGTGTGATTGAAAACTATAAAATTATTTGGAAGGAAAATTGAGACTCAAATATTTTAAGCTGTGAATATACATTAGTGATGAAAAAGGCCTGGTAAAAGTAAGTGAAAAAAGCTTCTCTTATTCTCATATTATATATTTCTTTACTCTTAAATGAATAGCATCTTGTCACCCACCCAAGAGCACTCCGTTTGCCGATTTCCAGCCAATAAGTCACTCTTACTCTGCTTCGCCTCTTCTTTCACGCAAATCAACCATTTCTCATGCCCCTCATGATCATTTCAGGGTCCAATAAGTGAACAAGAAAAATTTTCCATTCACTTTCTCGTAGAAGAAAACAGAGATTTTAGTTACCTATCACTTTGTCGTTAATTCATCAATTATGCTACACAAGCTCAAAGATAAATTAAAAAACAAGGAGACACATGTCAACACATAATTGGACAGTTTAAAAAATAACACAATTATTTTCTATCAGATCACCTTGTCCCTCCATCTATGTCATTGAACCTGTGAAGGAGCATTATTCTTAATCCATATTCTTTTTTTAAGTTGTTAGATAGAAATTGACAACTATTTAGGGTTTCGTTTTTTCTCCAATTGTTTGTGGGGCTCTTAAATTATTTCAGCGTTAAGGGTTTTTATCTTTACTCATTTGGACTTGTTGGGATATGGATGAATATAATCAACTGGGTGAAAACACAATATCTTCAAGGGGTAATTTCTTGTATGGGGGTTCACTTCTTGTACCAAGTTCGTCTTTCTATGGAAGAACAAACAACGGATCGAATAATCAGCAAAGCCGGTTTCCAATTATAAAATTCCATCATCAATCAATTGATTGGTATGAACAATCTGAAGGGCAAGGTCATACTGCTGTAAAAACTGAAGATGGGACTTCTCAAAATCATGCTTCCAAGTTTCACTAGCCTTGTATAATTAGAGGGCACCATTCGATTCAAGATAATCGCCCAAGGCAACAAGATTATGAGAACTCTAGTGAAGTTGATGCCATTAAAGACAAGATTATTGCTCATCCTCAGTACTCCAACCTTATGGAAGCTTATATGGATTGTCAAAAGGTAAACATTCATTGTTGAGTAATACGATTTTGAATGAAATCATTCATTATCCGTGTGTACACACTCTCTCTAGGTGGGTTCTCCGCCCGAGGTGGTGGCTCAGCTCACGGCGTTTCTCCAAGAATTTGAGACAAGACAGCGAGCTTCAGCGGACAGTAGAGATGATCCAAAGGACCCAGAACTTGACCAATTCATGGTAATTAGTTTAATTACATGATTTATCATCGAGATTTTATGCTGACAAATTAGATCTCTAAATTCTGATCGGTGTATAGGAAGATTACTATGACATTCTGGTTAAGTACCGAGGAGAGCTCACGAGGCCTTTACAAGAAGCTATGGAATTCATGCGAATTATTGAAACGCAACTGAACATGCTCACTGGTGATCCCGTTCGGATCTTCAATTCTGGTAATTTCATTTTTCATTTTTGTTACTTTTACCTAACATGGAAAGCCCACACAGGAGAATAATAATTGCAGGCTAGTTGAGTATTGTTTGCAGTGCAAAATAGATAGTTGAAACTAAAAAAATCGAGTATATATGTCCAGTGCCCAGAAAACTGAGCCAATTATTGGCTGATACGTCATTCTCATTTTCCATTAAGAGCTAAAAACACTAATCACGAGTCTATAATTATAAGACACGATTTGGTTCCATTAAATCATACGTCCGCTGTCAGAAGTTCCCGTTCTTTGTCTGGGGCCATCTGATGGAAAATTATAATCGAAAGCATGGCTTTTTTAGGCCTTGAAATTTTGAAAACATAGGATGCCGTTCATATCAGTGCTACTCCATGTACACTGTACCATTTTGTCAGAATGTACGTTTGAATTCTATTATTTAAAATTCTTCTATTTTTAACTACCTTCTTAAATAACTTTGTATTATATATAGAAAATAAATTTAAAAAAAAAAACAAAATTAAACGTTTTTTTATTCTAAAAAAGTTTATTTAAAATAGTTTTTATTTTATCTTTAAAAAGTTTTTTCAAAATAAGTTTTTCCTTTATTTTATTTTTTAAAAGAACGTCTTTTATAAAATACTTTTTATTTTATTTTTCAGATTAACTTTTTAAAATAAGTTTTTATTTTATTTTTTTAATAAGTTTTAATTTTAATTTTTTTAAATTTATTTTATATATATAATGCAAAGTTACTATTACCTCTTTTAAAATTAATGAAAATAATAAAAAAAGTTGAGTGGTCATAGTGAAATATTATATGAAATTGGGTAGCCATAGTGAAATATTATATAAAATTGGATGGCTTTTGTGAAATAAAATCAAATTAAATAACCATTGTGATACTAAGTATAAAAGTTGAGTGGTCATGATGAAACAAAATCAAATTAGGTAACCATTTGGGTAGCTACCGGTAGATTTAACATTTATCTTTGTCTAATTTGTTCATCTTTGTCCTAAATCCATTTTCGCTCTCCCTTCAAACCCATTTCACATGTTTTCAAATCAAACTAAGGCGATAAACATCGAGATTAATTTTATCGTTGAGTAGTATGTTTGTCGAGCATACTACTTAACATTGAGCTCGTTGAGAGTAATGTGCTCGAAGGGCATGTTGAAGTGAGTTGCAAATTTTATTTTTATTATTGTGTTGTCGGGTCCTCCAAAAGTGCCCGTATTTGATCTCTTGAATTTTTAGCAACTTCACTCCTTGAAAGAGCGACCATTGAACATATAGTGGCTAAGTCAGTTTATCGACTAAGACCATTTACTACATGATTGTTGGAACCAAAACAATATTCCACACAAAGTTGAACTCAGAAAGAAGTTCTTGTCAATGAGCCTATTTGCTCGAGGATTTTGGTTGGAACATAAAGTGACTAACGATAAATTGTTGATCTTCACAATAGATCTAGATCTAAGTAGATAGTGATGTCATATTCTGAGGCAACAAATTATCACTAAACTAACTTTCGTGCACCACATATTGGCGTTCTGCATTATTCAGCTTTCGACTTTCATATGCGACCGGATGCTTTTTTGCATGATAACCCCTTCAAGAGCAAAATTTGAAGCATTCGTCTGAACTTCAAACATTTTAGTCATAAGCAAGGCCAACATTGAATACGCCCAAAAAGACTTCTTCAATTTCTCAAAAACAACTTAGGCATTGTGCCGACCAATCCAAAATGTTTTCATTTTTCGTTAACTCAGTTAGTGGTAGCGATCTCTGAAAATCCCTTCACAAATTTTAAATAATAATTTTACAACCCAAGACACAAGCGTACATCGCATACATGTTTTAGCGGTTGCCATTCCTTGATTACCATAACGTTCTACGAATCTACGTAGATTCTTCCTTGCTTGATGTGACCCAAGAAATTGATTAAGGTATTGGTAAATGAGCACTTACAAGGTTTAGCATAAAGTTTCATTTTTCGTAGTTGAATAAAAACCTTTTTATATGTTGAACATGTTCCTCCAAATCTTCTTATAAATTACAATGTCATGAAAGTACGCCCACAAAGTCATCCGATCATTGTGTAGAACATTACAGGAGTATCTGTCAAAATTAAATAGCATAATCTTGAATTCAAATGCTCCATATCTGGTTACCGTTGTAGTTTTCGTTGCATCCCCTTACTTGATCTAAACTTGCCAGTATTTAGACTATCAATCTTTTTATAATATCTCATCTTTGTCACAAGTTGAAGAAATTCGACGCAAACAGAATATGATGATTGTTTTTCACGATGATTTTGTTATAGTTAAAGTACGTTCGTAGAGAGTCATCGGCCTTTTTCTAAAATAACAATGGAGCTCCATATAGTAATTTCTCAAGCATGATAATCCTACTTTTCCAGCATATCTCCCAATTGCTTCCTAAGCTCCTCAAGTTCGGGTGGATATATACAGTAGGGTGCTCAGCATGAGGCTTGGCACTTGAAATAAACTCAATTTATTTATTTTTATTTTTATTATTTATTTATTTTTTATAGCCTTCCTCAATAGCAATTATTTTGTAATTAACCGTGGTATTATATCATCAAATTTCTATAGAAGTCTTCTAATAGGTTTTAGGATAGGACCGGTCACTTCCTATATCTCGTCTAATCGAAGGTTGTATAAAAATGAGGATTCATTTTGGTTGAAGCTCATACTGAGTTTCATGGTTGAAATGCTCTTCTCACCCATCTTTCTGGCTAATGTGGGAATGATACACAACTCTATCATTATTAGTGAATCCAAACATGGTAACACCGTTGTCTTCGTGCCTCAAAGGAACTCCAATCCTAAAATCAATTTGAAGTCATCCATTTGAAGTGTCAACAAATTTGTCCTCCCTTCAAAGGGAATGGTCTTAATGGGCACAAATTTTCTACTATAACAATTAGTTGAGCGGCATAGTGGATTGCCTTAACATTTCCTCTACCTTTCTCCAAACCAAGCTTGAGGTACTGCACTTCGGTACTTGTAAGATAGTTATGAGTACAACATTTATCTACCATAGGAGTGATTATCTTCCCATTGATCTTTACATCAATGTACATCAACTAAAAATGCGAGGCTTCGACTTTTTCTCTTTTACATTCTTGATGGAAACATCTCTCATTTTTAATTACACGGTGTGATATTGTTGTGTGATGTGAGAATCCACTAACAATGTCCTCATCATCCTCAAAGTCGATCACGTAATGATTGCTAACTAGCAAGGAATCCTGCTTTGAACCCGACAATCCACATGGGAGTCAACAATACAAATTTAAGAATTGCATAAAAACCAAACATTTCTAGGTGTAGTACCTGATGTGTTCTCCAATACCTATTCCTTATTCCTGCTTTAATGACTATCCGAATAGTTTATCTAACAACTACCCTGATAGCCTTTCCCTTTATGGTAGGAGTAGAGTTCTTCCCTATTCGAGTTCAAGCTGGCTTTGAAAGATATATTGCGTTTCCTTTAGATTGGCTATTTCTTTGTAGTTGATATTTTCTAGGTTCAGGTTGATAGTCATTAAGCATTCGACAGCTCACACTGTCGAACTCAAATTAGCTACCTTTTTTGGAGTTCAATTTCTGTCCACTATACCAGCTCAACCATGAATGTGAAGACTTAACCTTTTTTGACATGTCTCAAATATCAAGCATGTGTCCTTAAAAGGTTTTCAGGTACCCTATGATGGAGCACTTATGCTTCAGTTTTCGCATTGCTCGTTGGGCTTAATTCCACATTTTTCATGAAAAACTGTAATTTGATGGCCCACTTGAGGAGATCACAAGTATCTATCTATTTGTTCGCCTAATATCAACTTATTTTGTCTGTCATCATAGTTATGCATCTTCACCCAGATACATGGTAGTTGTCAACACCCTTCTTGGTTCGTCTTCAGTGGTAGCCGCAAGAAAATATTGTTCCATGTCAAATAAGAAGTCTTGACTTTACATTGTGCGCCCTATAATAGGTGCACGATTTTGGGATTCTGAGACTAGGTACATACTCTTGTGATGGGATTGTCCATTTCCAATTGTATGTTATAGTATTCGTAATTGAAGTCTCAATTATTCCACTTCTCCATCCAGATTGGGAATAACTACAACAGTGTCAGTAATTGTTGTGCAAGTTAATCGGGTTTCATTATGTTAGATGTGCAATTCCTAGATCTTCGCTTCGGCCACCTAAACCTTTTCCAAAAGGCTTTAGACAGCATAACATAAAATCTGACAGTTTGTCGAAGCGTATCTATGAAATGTTTAATACTCTTTCTATGATCAACCACCTCCGTGATGTAGGATGCATTCAGATCCATAGCTTTCTTATTGAGATTGTGATCGAAGCTTTGATACAAAATTTTATGGGACACCTTTCTTTCTAGCACAAAAAGTGGCATCATATATTTACTCCACTAGACTACCTTCCATATGTTCTCGATTGTTTTGGGATGAAAGACAATTTGATGACAATTTAAAAAAAGATTTACAATAGATAATCTGAATGCATTGAAAATAATTTGATATTCTGGTGCAAGGGTGAACACTAGTGAGCTTCACAAGACTTCAGATACCAACTATCCCCCATAATTGCTTAAGAAAAATCTAAATGATAGGAGTAAACATTTAAAAGACAAGATATCATAATACAATGTTTACAAATAGCGGGGTCATTTCATAATTGAAATAAACTATAACCGAAAGAAAATCACAACGTAAACGAATATTTATAAAGTGCGGTCGAAATTGGGAAAACTAAGACCAAGAGTTGGCCGAGAAGCTAAGAAGAGTTGCGGTCTTGGACACTTTGGCATGATTGCCTCCATGTTAGGCAAGTGCTTCTGAGCAGCCATTATGCTACATAGCCATGCTATTGCAGTTTCTCTGGTTGTTTATTAAATGTTTACACTCAATTACAAGCTTAATTGGCTAAGCACATATTGGTGTTAGTTATAGATAGCAATGGGGTAAAAGAAGATTTGGTATGCAAGCTTAGTTTGCTCGACTTTTTGTTGAAGGAAAGTTGTATCCCTCCTAAAAGTTAAATTAGCCGAATAGTTTTAACCCAAATGAGGAATTAAACCAATTAAAAGCAATAAGTTACTTATTAATTTTTTTTAGATGATTAAGATAATGAATTCAATTAATTCTTATGTTTAAACAATCAGAAATATTCATATCAAAGCAGTAAATAAATAAATAACATCAGATATGATTATGGAAGAAAATACGAACTTAGGATACAAAACCTGAGGGTAAACTTGTCAGTAAAACTCATTAGAAAAGTTAACTTACAATTAGTCTAGACATTGTTAAATCTTAGCTAACTCTGGCCACTTAACTTGTAAATCACCAAGGTTGTACACGTCTGCACTTCTCAAAACTCTGAGCTACTTATCTCTCCACGTGGATCAACAAAAACGAACTTTGTCCTTGAGCGCCAGAACTCCAAGTGCATTTTCCCAAAATTCCAGAACGCTGAAAGCTTATTGGAGAAGTTAGGGTTTTTTGTTTTGGTCTTTGATCAATGATATCTTTGTGTTTTGATCCTAAGGCTGATGCAAGAGAATGTTGGAATGTATTTGATCTTCGAAATATATTCTCTTGACTTAATTCAAGGCTCAAACAATAATAAAGAATGTTTCGGATGAATATATGAATCAATGGAACTTGGGATTGAATAAAGTGATCTTTGGAAATATGTAATTGATCTTCAAATAATGGTCTTTATAATGACAATAATGTTCAACCACATTTTGGGATGTTCCATGGTTTATATCTTTATAATGGAAGTGTTTTAGGTTGGTTGAGATAGAAAAATAATAGTTTTACATGAACTAGGGTTTTTGTCCGACGAACCGCCTCTCGAGTGCCTAGTGCGGCGAGCGATCCTTGAGTAACGATCAGTATCTTTATCATAACTTTCTCGATCGATATCCGATTGAGATGATTAAAAGTGCGTTAGAAAGCTAACTCAAAGGGTTAAAATTCTTCTTAAAAAGAATATTTCAAATTCGAATGTTTTCTATGTGAAAAATGTGTAGTAACTTGTGACGATGAATTTGGAACAGAACTTGTGCAACACTCATGCACTCCTTTGACTTCTAATTGTATTCTATTGATTATATGTGATTTTCTTGGACATCTTTGACTTCTCCAAGGACTATACTACCAATATTTAACTATTTTGACTTTAGTTACAACTCCATTACTTTAATT
>CAIGRN010026756.1:0-17947 GCA_903798345.1 Fraxinus anomala
GGGACCCATGAAGACTATGTGTTTGACCAAATTAAAATTAATTACAACTTTAACCGAATAACAAACAGATTTTGTGATTTTTTCTATGCTAATACCTAAATTATCAATTAAACTAATGAAAGTAAGTAAATAAGTTTTTCAAATATAGTGAGATGTATTGATAAGATATTGAATCCTCCTTATCATTCCATTTTTAGTATAACAATTAAAGTGACAATTTGAAATCATTTATGTTGCTACTAATTTAAATGAAAGTCTCTCTATCTCTTGATGAAAAATGAAAATATGATAAATGTAATGACAAGCACTAGAACACCTATTGAAACCATATAAAGGATAGAGGTATATCTATTTAACCTTACAGTATTTATTATAATGTGCTTAAACCATATTGTCTCTCTCGATAATAATAAAATTCATTAACAATTCAATTGGTGATCAAGCAATTGAAAAGAATGATAAAAACAAAAATAAACATCCACAAATCAAATCAAATCAAATTAAAGTCAAAATAATTAATTAAGAACTAAAAATATCATAACAAGGGTTCATCTCCTCCTAGCAATGTATAAATTTAGCCTAACATATTGAAATTATAAGAAGTAATATTTAAGTGGAAATTGAAAAGAACGATAAAAACAAAAATAAACATCCACAAATCAAATCAAATCAAATTAAAGTCAAAATAATTAATTAAAAACTAAAAATATCATAACAATGGTTCATCTCATCCTAACAATGTATAAAATTAGTCTAATATATCGAAATTACAAGAAATCATATTTAAGTGAAAAGACATAACCCGAATTTTTGATAAATTGAGAACATGAAAATGAATCTTGAAATCTTAAATCTTTTCAATGGTTTCTTGATGAATCTCCACTTGTGACTTCTCTTCTTTGTCCAAAAATCACGTTTGAATCTTCACTTAATTGAATTCTTGCAAGCCCCCCCTTCAATTCTCTCACAAAAATTATGAATTCTCCTCATTTGATGACAATATTTAATGAATATTAGAGTATAATGTGTATATGAGAATTATCTCATATGTATTCTGCTATTATGTATTTGTAGATGTTGAAAATTGGTTGAAAATAACGTCCAAATTGATTTTCAAAAAAGGTCCAATCGAATAAGGAAAGTTACCTTCACACGCGGATTTTTTGTCTCTGCACAATAATTAGTATTTTGGCCATAACTTTCTCTCCTAATATCCGATTGAGACAATTCAAAGTGTTTTAGAACTTTAATTCAAATGGCTACAACTTTGATAGAAGTATAATATTTCCAATTCAAACGTTTACTATGCCAAAAATCGATTTCAAGCTTTGACTAAAAATTTGAAATATAACTTGTGCGATTGAAAATTGATTTTGATCATATTCTATTCCATTTTGAGTTCTAATTCCATCTAATTGTTTCCTAACAATCTTCAAATTATGTTCTTGTGGTCCGAATCAACTATTGAATTTTCAATTTGGTACTCAAACTTTGGATTTTGATCGCTTATTTCTTTCGATTCCTTGTTCAACCATTGAGTTTTACCTATATAATATAAAATACAATAATTTATGATATATTTTGTCAGAAGACCTATCAAATATCATTATTTTAGACTTCGAATAAGTGTATAAAATACACTTATCATCTAGGATCAATTAATTTCAAATTTAATCGAATAGTAAATTTTGTTAAAGAATTTATGCTAAATTAAATATTTAAACTAACTATTCTATTGAGAAATTTATAAAGCTTTTGTAAATTTTGATGTAATATTATTAAGACCTTGAATTCTCCTTATTAATATGTTTCAATGCAAATCAATAATATGACAATATGTATACATTCTTGTTGATCAATGTTCCTAAATTAATTAAAAAATCTATCGATCTCAGTTAAACTTTAATATCATGTGACCTTCATGTATCTCTATGAAAGATGCAACATGAAAGTATGCACTAAAAGTGCTAGAATATATATAGAAATCATGCAAAAAATAGTAGTATATCTTTATCCCCTATCAGACTTTACAATAATTGTTATAAAGTGTTATATAGCATATTGTTTCTCTCGAAAATAATAAAATTCACAATTAATTTAATTAGTGATCAAGTAATTGAAAATTCATTAAATCCTATAACAATCATCCAAGAATAAACACATATTTAACGTCAAATTATCGAATTATATTTAAACATTATATTAAGGGCTCATCAATTTCTTAGCAATTAAAACCCTAGTCTAGCATTACAAAATCATTAGAAAACATTTTTAATTGGAAGAACATAATTCGGATTTTAAATTGATAGAGGAGAAGAAGATGAGTCTTGAAATCTTGAATCTCTTCAATGGTTTTTTGATGAATCTCCAATATATCTTCTTGTTGTATCTCCAAAAATCAAGGTTGAAATTCCAATTTTTCGAAAAATTGTAATTGTCTTTTAATTCTCACAAGAACAATGGATTTGTATCTCTTTGATGATATTAATTAATGAATTTAAGTGTATGAGAGGTTCTTTTAATATATTATGTTGTTAGGTATTTATAGAAGTTGAATATTGGTTGAGAATTAAGTCCAAATTGATTTCCTAAAGAGTTCAATCAAATGAGGAAAGTTGTCTTCTTGTGTAAATGTTTTTGTCTCTACACAGCAGTTAGTTTTTTTGTCATAAATTTTTCATCAAATATTAGATTAAGGTGATTCAAAGTACGTTGAAGATATAACTCACAGGGATATAACTTTTCTAGAAATAGCAATTTTCAATTTAGAATGTTTATTATATCAAAAATGAGTCTCAATTTCTGATTAAAAATTTAGAACAAACTTGTGTAATTGGAAATTGATTTGAGAAAATATTTTGATCACAGTTCACTCATTTTTCACTTCTAATTTCATTCAATTGGCTCTCGAAAATCTTTAATTATCGTTTTGTGGTCCGCATCAACTATGAAATAATTGCAATTCGGTCATCGAACTTTGGATTTCGCCCCTTACGCCAATTTTCACTTCTTTTTTTTTCAGTTTAGATTCCAATCATTGAGTTTTACTTAATAAAAAAATATACAAAAATAAGGGTATAATTAATCAAAATAACTATTAAATATCTACATATTTCCGACCTCAATAAGTGTACAAAATATACTTATCACATGACATGACACTGGAGGCGCACGTTCTCGCATTGGCCAATAAACCAAATATGGAAGAGCCAAGAGGGCGGGATGGTGGGGGCATTATCAAACCTTGTCTTCATCAGGAGGTTTTGGAGTTGATCATAGTATTATTCAGGAGCTGTTCGGCTGAGGTTTTTGCACAGATAATCAGCCTGATGTGGGTTTTGTGGGGAGAAAGAAACGAAGTGCTTCATGGTGGTACCCAAAGAGCTGAGAGTCTGAGTCTATATTTGATTCAGCCACAAATATGTAGCTTCATAGTAGTGATGCCCGTGGTAAAGGGCTGGATGGTGGCTCAATCCAGCAGGTTATCAGTTGGCAGTGAACATGGATAGGAGGGCTGAAACTCAATAGTGATGCAACAGTAAGAAGTGAGGATGCGATCATAAGCATTGGGGTGGTTATCAGAGAAAACTTAAGGGCTTTGGTGGCGGCTCAATCTAAGTATATTACTGGCTACTATTCTCCTGAAGATGCTGAAGCTCTTGAACTTTTGGGGAATGCAACTCACAGATGTGGAACGTTATTCATTAAAGAGGGGTCTAATGCCTATCTTCAGATTTTTCTTTGGCTCCAAATTCTTCTCTTTTATCGGATATTTTAATTCTTTCTCGTGAAGTAAGCAATGGCACATATCCTTTGCTACTTTTTGGTATGAACATTAGCACTTGTAAAATTGTTCTCTTGATCACAGTGGGATCATAGTGGGCAGGAGTTATGTTGCCTACCCATGGAAGTAGCGTTGCAATGTTGACGGGTCAAACCTTTTTTTTTTATTTGTCAAACATAGCTGCTTGACGCTAACTGGGCAATGAACAAATTTTATTTTGTTCACTATGAATAAAAGATCAGGTTTGTTAGTACGTGGGTGGATTGTATTCCAAGTTTTTTTTTTTAGCATCATATATTCTTGCTGATTTATGTTAATGCCATTTTATTCTATTGTCAATTTTATATCCTACAAGTGTACGGATCTAACAAGTAATATAGTAGACCAATAAGTCATAATGATCGTTCCCACGAGAACTATAATTTAATTCTTAATTTATTATTTCTAACTCCTATTTGACGAAAGAAAAACAAAGAATATATTTTGGTGATTGAATATCAAAATTATACTAATTATACTAAAATAATCCAACGCTCACAATTTATCAAATTCGGGTTTTAAAATATGAATGTTGAAGATATGACTTATAATTTTACCTATGGATCCCACTTAATTCGTTAATCAAGACTCATTATTAATGTAGTGTTCCTTCGAATTTTTTCTAAAGTATTCAATTTACCTCTTTAGAGTTCAAATTTATTCTATTTAATTAAGTCAATTCCATATCACTATGTGAATCTGCATGCACCTTAATTAAATGCCTTAAATTTCTAAGTATTCGTGTAACGACTGCATTGACTATAAAATATATCTCTACAATTTTATACTACTTCCTGGATTTTACTATGTGGGGAAGGGTCTCAATTTGATTACTTCATCGAATACTCCATGAAAATTATAGTTTTGATAGTTGTCCAAGCATGTGACATGATTATGTGGATTTTCATGATACTTCCTATAAAAATATAATTCATCTCGAAATAGTGAAATGGCGTATATCCTTAATTGAAATTTCAGTTGCCCAAATGCAAGATAAAGAATGTGACCGATTTGGTGTAATATGTGGTGTATGAATTGCCCGAGTGGCAAATCATTTTCATCAATTTCAACAAGCTGTTCAACCTATGTCGATTGCAATTCTATGTTTTGTTCTGCCACGAGGTTCTCTCATTGTTGCTTAAGTCTCTGTTTGAAAGTGTGTTCGATTTTCGGATCAAATGGTATGAGATCATCGTCTCTCTAACTTCGCATGTAAGTAAACCTGATAAAGGAAAATGTTTTTATTTTTATTTTTTGTAACTAATTTTAACTTAAATAACTAAGGCAGTCTATTTGAATAAGGTTGAAAATATTATGAGATTAGGAAGTTATGATTTTTAAATTCACTTAGGTTGCTTAACGTTCTTCTAATTCCAATTTATTCAGCCCCTATTTATATGTGCCAACAATCAAATTAATCTAATATAGTTAGTGGTCTCTCTTGAGTAACACTAAACGAGTTAAAATCCTACATTACCCCTCGACTTTCATATTATCCCTAAAACAATTAGTTGGCGATCAAGCAATTGATGCATTAAACACACAATAGATAATTAACACGTATATTAGTGGCACAAATTATTATAATTAAACAAATGCTAAGTTACATTGTTCATCATAACATGAAAAACATTTAACCACTCATAATGTCAAGTAAAACAAATAAAGGTAAAGAAAAATAATATCGGGTTTAATTACAATAAACAAGAGAAAAATCACTTCAAGCTATTGTTGATTTTCCCACACGAATCCCAACAATTGTCCTTTGTATTCTTCCTTGTGTATTGTGGATCTCTCAATAATTGACGACGAAACGTGATTTATTCCCCTTTTCAGTTACGAGTCCAATTCTTCCCCAATTTCCGCCTCCAGCTTTTGTTTTCCACACAGAGTCCAAGTCCATTTAAGAATTTGATTTCCAATCCAATTGGTCCAAGGCCCATTTAATTAGTATTTTCTCATCAAGTCATCAATTCTTTCAAAAGATGCACTTTAACCCTTGAGTCCAATTATTTTGCAGCCCTTGTCCTCTTCAATTCTTAAAGTGTGGAATTTGATCCCAAGCCTGTAACTTTTAATCCAATTTCGCCCTTCTTGATCCGATCTCGATTTTTCTTCTAACATAATCCAAAAACACATATAATTAATTATCAAGTTTCAATAATACTCACAAAATCCATTTTTTGTTGGCTTCGATAAGTGTAATTTCCAAACTTATAATGAAGCAGCTCTCTCTTTGAGATTGATTCCTCATTGTTTTCAACATGTGATGTTCGAATAAATTTTTCAAGTGTACTTGATCATTGAAAAGTAATAATTTCTAAAAGTTTAGAGTATTGTTTCACAGCGAATAAGTTTTAAAGCCGATTGTTTTAGTTTGTAAGTATGAATGGATGAATACATTGGATTTTTGAATCCACATATCTTTATCATATTTCTAATTTTTAACCATGTAATTAATGATATTTATGTGTTCTTGATAATCGATAATTCAATTTTATCTAACATATATCCGGAGGTAAGTTAAACATATTTTAAATACGACTCGATCCTATTCGTCTTCCAAATTCATATTCAAAGTAATGCATTCATGCACGCAATTATCAATAAAATTGCACGCGCATACCCGTTATTCCTAACATTTATTTTCAGTGTGTTTAAATTGCAATGTTCTAATCTATTTGAACCTTTCAGCATTATAATAAATAACTAATTATCTTAAATAACTAATTATCTAATTGAAACCAATCAATTAAATAATGCAACAAATCATGCAATCACAATCAAGAAACTCATAAAAATAATAAAGTGTTAGTCTTTGAATTAAAAACAAGAGAAAATATATGTTTCAACTTCATCCAATACAAACAATAATCCAGTCAGTATGATTTCTATAATATTACAAGAAAAATAATGAAAAAGATGTCACTCGGAACATGATTGAATACAAGAAGTCTTGATCTTCAATTCCAATCTCTAAATCTTTAAGTTCTTGAAAAAATTATCCTTTAATTCTTTGCTATGTTTGATCTTCCCTCCAAAATATGGTGAATTCTCCCCCTTTTTTTCCTTCATGAATCTTGTGATATGAATTGATTAGAGAGGCTAGAGAGAGATCATTGAAGATTTTTCCTTGTCTTGTACTTATAGATGGTGAAATCAAGTCAAGAAACACGTCCAATTTAGGTTCTAAATGAGTTTGTATCACAAAAGGAAAGTTGGTCATGTCTGTTAAAATTTGGCCCATGCTTATGCATGGTACATCTGTTTACCCACGTATGAGCACGCGAAATTGGTCTCGAGACATCAAAAAAGGGCCCTTGTGAATCCCCTTACATATGGTACATATAATTGCCCACACATAAGCAAGTGAAATTATTCTCGTGAGGTCGGAAATAGGCCCTTGCACATTGCGCGTGCAATAGCAATTTTTTTTTTTTTACATTGTTTTCTATTCTTATCCAATTGACTCCATATGATTTTTTATCCTAATTTTGTTGTCTGAATCAACTATTGAATTTGTACTTTGGTCTCCAAAACTTTGAAAATATTATTATTTTTGTCCATTTTTCGTTCCTTTCTTCCAATTTCATTTTCAATCATTGAGTTTTACCTAACAAACAACAAATATACGAGATTAGGACATAATTAGTCGTAAAACTCCTAAAAATATATTTAAAGGTTTAAATAAGCGTATGAAATACACTTATGAATTGGCATGTGCGAGCTAGAAAGAGAAGACATTTGAAGAGATTCAGGGAAGTTGAAAAGACGCAAATTTAGTAGGGAGTTATGCACAAACACCTGAAATGAAAAATCAATATAAAATGATACTCAAGAGTGTAAGAATTTCATTACTCATGTGACTTGAAAAGAAATCCTAAAAAGATTCTACACGGTATTAACCATGAGGGAAGAACAAGAAATGTAGGTGATATTTAAAAGGATAGAGTGTGAGGGGCAAAGGACAATTAAGAGAAAGAAAGGAGAATGAAGGGAGATAAGAGGAAGATTTTATTTTATTCAATAATCAAGTGTGTTTTATTACAATCAAATAGCCTCTTTTTATAGGTTCTAAATTACATCGAAAAAAGAAAATTAGGATTTCTTTTAAAAAATGAGACAAACTCAACTATCATACCAAAATTAATAAAACGAAATAATGGAAAATTCTATTCTGATTGATTTGATTTCGTTTAAGTCTAGAATATACTTTCCATTTGGCATCATTCTTCCGCGATTGAAAAAAAAAAAAATCGATTTCGACGAGGTATAATCCAGATAAGAATCCAAAAGCTTAGCATCCTGTTGACGGAACGCATCTTTAGCAGTCCAAGTATTATCACTAGGCAGACGACCCTTTCAATGCAGCACTAACCTAAGAACACCACCATCATGAGAATCAACAATCTAATCATCAAGCACCTCATCAATGATATCCTACAACAAAAATATGGTAACTGGTGCCTGAGGAGGCGACTGAGGAGCATGTCCTACAGAAATGTTAGACGACAAAATCGAAGACTTGAAAGTGCATCGACAAGAATATAAATCCGCTTTATTGGAAATAGGACTAATATTTAGGTGCGTTGCCAATCCCAGTAGATAAGCATTAGTTCCAAATTCTTTAATAATGGGGAAGGATCCAAGGAATCTAGCACGAAGTTTCTCAGCAAAATGTTTAGGAAATTGTTCTAGTGCAAGCTGTTTCATGACATAATCGTCAATATTAAAATCTTTATACCTATGCAAAGAATCAGTCGCTAGTTTATAATGATTATTACTCAAAGAAAGTTTACATTTGATCTCATCATGCAAATCGAGAATGTGATCAACAAAAGCTTGAGCTAAGACAATAGGACAAAGATCGGTAGGCAAATGAACAAGATTAAGTGACTAAAGTGAAAAAAAAACACTGAACGATCTCAAACGAGATATGACCAATAGATTTGTTGACCATATTATTGTACACGAACTCAATAGTACGCAACATAAGATCCTAATTCTCAGTTTATCCCTAACTAAAACTACAAAGCAGATTATTTAGACTACGGATCACAACTTCGGTTTGACCATTGATTTGGGATAGAATGCAAATAAAAACTCAAGTGTCGTCACAATAATTTTCAGAGTGTCTTCCAAAAATAACTAACTAACTTAACATTACTATTAGACACAATAGTGATCGGAAGCCCATGGAGGTGAACCACTTCTTTAAAGAAATTAGCAATGTGGTACGCATCAATAGATTTGGAATATGAAACGAAATGGACCAACTTAGAGAACCTATCCACAACCAGGAAATGGAATCATGACCTCCAGCAGTCTTAGGTAACTCGAGTTGAAATCCATGCTAAGGTCATGCCAAGAAGTATGAGGAACATGGAGAGGAGTATACATCCCAGAGTTTCGACGGTGATCTATGCCCAATTGACACGTACGATACTGAGAGACAATGCGTGCAATGTCTCTCTTCGAGGAAGGCCAATAAAATTGATCCTTGACTAAGAGACAATTTTATCTCTACAAAAATAATCAAATAGGTCTCCTGTATGTAGTTCCCAAACAAGGAGGTCACAATGTCCGAGGAATACATAATTTGGTGCCCTTGATAAGATAGCATCTTTAAGCAAGAACATAACGTAGTCATATGAAAGATTATCTAAGAATTCTTGGAAGATGATGTTAAAGTTGAAGGACTGGAATAATCGTCCTTCAAGTACTTCAATTCCACCATACTGATGCTCATAGAATGAAGGATTGTAGTGATACGACTAAGAGCGTCAGCCTCTTTGCTTTCGACCTTGGCTCGGTAGTGGAAAACAAAAGTGTACTATTGAAGAAATTCGACAAACTTAACACATTGCTCACTTAAATAACGTTGTGAATTAAGGTAGAGAATAGCCTGATGATAAGAATGAAGTATAAATTCTTGAGATAATAAGTAATATCGCTAATGATAGAGAGATTGAACAACTCTTTGTCATAGGTACAATATTTCTGCCTAGACTGAAATACTTCATTCATAGGAGACAAAGTCAACTATCTTACCGAAATCAATAAAATGCAATGAAGAAATCTATTCTAATTTATTTGATTTCATTCACACTAAAATATACTTTCCATTTTATAACAGTCTTCGACTCTTCTCTTTGATCAATCCCCGCATTAACATCACAACCAACCTCAATTGACTCATCCCAAGACCCAAAATACTGCCACCTGCAACAACGCAATGTTACCACATGAAACAGGACCCCAATTCCACAATTATCTATCTACACAGCCATTTGGATAGCGACTTATTACTCTTTTAAGTTGACTCATTGATCAAATTATCTATCTGCATAGCCATTTGTAGTAGGTTTTTCTTCAATTTACTTTGTGCCTTACAACATAATCCTCTAGTTTGTGTTACTTTCTATTGCATTTTTAGAAAATAATTTCTACGAATTCTTTCTATTTTAATCCCCATTTTGTTTGATGATGTTTGTTTGCTAATTTCATCTCCATTCAATTTTCGTACATTACTTTAATATAAAAATAATGTGTATAAATAAAACAAAAAACTGGAAAAATAAAATTTGTTAACCCAAAAAATAAGTTTAACAGATACCGGGCAAATTCATGCCACGTCAAGCACGATTTCGGTGCGCTTACCATAGGAATGGCGGTAATCAGTTGGAAATGAACGCAAGAGACATTTTTCGACAAGAGACGAAAACGTTTGAACCCTGGCAAGTAGAACGGAGGCAATCGCACTAACCACGATCGTCGGATGGAAACCAAATTAATATATGTAATCACAAAGAGGAATATGTGGAAGGATAGATGAAAATGTGAATATATCTCCTTTTGTAGAATTCAAGTTTATACTTTTTGTATCTCATTGTCTATTTTTCCATCAATTATCCCCTTTTTAATTACAATGAGGATCTATTTATACCATTTTGGTCGACGTGATGATCGTTGGATCGGATCCATGTGACATCATCTCCCTAACTAAGACTTCACATCACCATCTATTCATACATTTAATATATTGATAAGGGGTTAGCTACCCTATATAATATGCTGACGCCCTGAGAAATTTATTACAAGTGTTACAATCACTTTTAAAGAGATCTTCAAATATATTCTAAGGAACAACGTCGACTTCATAAGTTTCGAATGAGTTTGAGAGCCTCGGAGGGGTCTTCTGAGGTGGTTCTTCAAGAAGGGAACTTCGATTCCTTTCTTTGTAGAGCGAAGCAGTACTTCAATTTAGACTTCGTTCTTGAGGTCTGCCTTGCTTAGTACTTCGAATTGTTAGAGCAAGGAAGTAGAGACTTCGGTCTGACAACGTCTACGTATTTTGACTTCTTGGACATTTGTTTTGACTTTCTGCGTACGTGGCTCTCTGCTTACGTGGCTTACCACGTGGCAATTGTTCTTCGAGCCTCTGAGGTAAGGAATAACAAAATTGACTGAAAAATTTTGGATCCCTTCAATATGTTTAAAATATGGGGTAATCTATGGTAATTTTTTAGTAAATTTTATTTGGAATGCTAGTTTAAATTGCGACACTGAACTTTTATTTAGCCCTTGTTTGGCCTATTCTTTAAAATTCATTTTTCTTAAAATTATTTTTTACTACACATTTTATGAAATTTACAATTTTTATCAATTTTTGAACTACACATTTATCCAACTGTTATAGAAATATACTAAAATATGTTTTTTTAGTAAAACCAAATATGTACTTAATTTCAAATGTGGGCCTGAACCTCAATTTAGTTTCAAACTTCACATTTCATTTTTTATCGTCTTCGAAATTGATGAAATTTTTTAATAATAATTTTTAATATATATATATATATAGATTAAAGTGCTTTCCAAAGTCGGAAAGGCTGCAGCTGCAGTAGGCAGCCGATTGTCCAAAGGTCAAAATACTTTACCTCAAAAAGTTAAGGCTCAAATTTTACAAGTCCAAACGTACAGTCCAACCAACTAAATTTAAATTGATCAAATATTTTTTTTATATTAATAATGATAAATGTACACTCCTTACCTTATATGGTTTTTTTTATATTTCCTTTGTTTTCAAAAAAGTTGTAGGGGAAATTTTTCTTTTATAAATTATTTAATGATGTGTTGTTACGTGACACAATATAAACAATAATGTAAAATATAATGTACATATAACATAATTGATTTTTTTATTAGATTTTAATGATTATTTTCGCAATATGTTGATCCCCCATTAAAAAAAAAATATAATAATGCTACTTGTATATAATGAAATTATATAATAGTTTATATAGATGAGGCGTCAAGAAAATATCGGAAAAGATTTTTGTTTATTTGATTGAAATTTTTTTGATTCAATCGTATCTCACCACTATGCAAATTATTATGTACATGTAGTACAACTATAAATAATTTAAGCACTCCTTAGTTTCGATCTTTTTTGCCTTACAATAATAAATGCCGGTTAGAATTTGTTTAGCCCTGTTTGGAATGGATTAAAAATTAGATTTAATTTAAGTCAAAATCAATAATTAATTTTAATTACATATTTCATAAGTCTCACAACGTTTTAAACATTTCATCTATTTTTATTAAAATCTAATTTTTGATCACCATCAAACATGGGCTTAATATTTGTAAATAAAATAAATATTTTACTTTTATGATTAAAACTTTCATATTAGAATTTTGGGTTTTTCCCTGTTAATTTCGATTAATTTTCTTCATCTTGTGCCACTACAATAGTTAGCGGCTTTTGTTAACAAGAAAAAATAAATAAAAAACACTTAAGAATTGAATGGCCCAACTTGATGAAACATTCGATCATTGGACGAACAAGTACAGACTTTGAAGAAAGATAGGAGAATAGGAAACACTGGTCAATTATTTTTTATTTTTTTTGAAAAAGAACATAATGGTTCTCATAATTTCATTATATTTACAATATTAGTTTCCAACAATGGAAACGATCCACATCATTTCAAAAAGTCTTTCGATCTGCATGCATAAAATGTATCATTGCATATCTATAAGCCCCTGTTTGGCCCCCATTTTGGGGAAATGAAAATTTTTGGAATAGTTATTGATGAGAAAATGTGTGATAGAAAAGTAATGAAAATTTTAGATTTATGTGTAATATTATTTTATTTGATGAATTTGTGGTTGAAATGAAGAGAAAGAGAGAAAAAAATTAATATAATGTAATGAAAAAAAATAGGGGAAAAAAACTCTTAGCCGGTTTTAAAGGTTCTCAAGTATTTATTATCATATGAATTTTTTTTGTAAAGGTTGCATGGAAACTTCTGAAGTTAAAGCAGTTTTATTTTTTAATATGTTTCCGATACCCAGGGGAGGAGGAGGCAAATTTCATAAAATTTTATTTGTGGGGGCAAAATGAAAAATTATAAGGATTTTTTTTTTTTTTTTGCACAAATTCCAGAGATACGACTAAGAGCGTCAGCCTCTTTGCTTTCGACCTTGGCTCGGTAGTGGAAAACAAAAGTGTACTATTGAAGAAATTCGACAAACTTAACACGTTGCTCACTTAGATAACGTTGTGAATTAAGGTAGCGAATAACTTGATGTTAAGAATGAAGTATAAATTCTTGAGATAATAAGTAATATCGCTAATGATAGAGAGATTGAACAACTCTTTGTCATAGGTACAATATTTCTGCCTAGCCTGAAATACTTCATTCATAGGAGACAAACTCTAGATACATAAATTCAGAAGACAATCTATAAGATTGAAAATGCAACTATATCTAAAAGTCAACTTATTCCTTCCTTTTAGGACCCAGTTTTCTATTCAAAAGATATTTTGACCAGCGGGGTTAATTCAAAATGTGAGCCCAAAAACAAGAAGACCTTAAAAGCATAAATCATGAGAGAGTAATGAAAATAAATATATTATGAATAATACAGCACATATGAATTAAACCAGTAAGCATCATCCGTTCCTTTCCGTGGACTCAGTACGCACCTCCCCAAAACTGATTCAGCAGAAATAGCAGCAGCCGCACCATCTCTGCACCTCAGATAGTACAGTAGACAGACAGAGACAACTGGGCCTCGGCACAACTTTTTCGAATTCCTCTACCAAAACACAACTTTTTCTTCTCCAAAAATAAAATAAAAATTCAATCCTCATCACTTGTTTTTCAATAGTAATCAATGGTTAGTTCGAGCGTATTTGACAAATAAGCGATTTTTTTTTTTTTTTATAAACTTTGAGATCCACGGACTGTATTATCTGTGTTGTTGCCATTGCCATTGATGATACTGAATATCTGATGCACTGCACCTGCAATCTCAGCCGCTGATCTTCCAATATTGCAATCCTCTTCTACCTGACAAAATACTACACAATTCAACTACTGGTACTATCATACTTTTCCCAAGTCAAAACGGTTCGCTACCTTGTACTAAAAAGCACCACAAATTAATTAATTACCTTGAGACTGAAAGAGTAATGGACTAATGAATCATCCGAGGAAGTGACATTGAGGTGCAACACAGTTAGTTTGAGATTTTCAAATGCTAGAATGGCATTGAGCAGCTGACCAGGTCTTCTCATGCACTGTATCTTCAAGTTGGCATGGTTTTGAATAACAGTTACTTGCACGTCCGCCGAGGGAGACTTTGACTCGACCGTGAAATCCCCTCTAATACTATCCTCCCTAAGTCCGGTATCGCCGCAGCCGGTTTTCAGTCTTCTCTGGGCTTCCAAAGTTTCGAGCATTTGTTCTAATTCTTTCACAAAATCAATTGCACCTCCAATTATTGACGCTTGATCACCCTAAGCAAATATAACATCAAGAATTCTAGAGAGATAAAAGGATTCATAATAGGAAAAAGGGAAAGAACGCAATTTACCCTTTGCACATAGGAAGGGGGCATTAGGGAGCGGAGCGCATTGAGGTGGTCATTCATTAGGCGTCTTCGGTTGCGCTCGACCGCAATGTGAGTCATTCTTTGGTTCTCACTCTCCTCTTCTTTGTTGATACCAGTGTTTGTTCTCTTTCGCTTTCGTTTTTCTCTTGGTTTTGTTTGCGGAGTTGGTTTAGATTCTGAATTTACACCCTCGAGTTGAGGGGGCTCCAATGCCGGAATTTGATTACTCTGGGATTGTATCTGCTGCTGCTGCAACTTCAACATAAGCTGAAAGCTGCTAGGTTGAGGAATTGATAAAAATGGCTGAGATTCAACTGCTTGCAGCATCTGCAAAAATGGCATTTCATCTCGCATTCCATCTTCATCTTCTTCAACAGTCGAGCTTTCTCTTTTTACCAACTCTCCATGACTTGAGGAGAATCGTAATATATTCAATATTTCTTTCTCAACATACTCCACGCCCCCATTTTCCTCTCCAAAGATCTGTTACAATACAGAATATGCAGATATAGCATGTTAGCTAAGCATTAACTGCAAGTCAATAAGCAATAAATGCACGAATGAGGGAAAAATAGATGGAAATTGAGAAAAAAACGTACATGAGAAGGAGGCAGGTCCATGTCTACAAGGTTGGTAAATGTCCCCAAATTCTTTTCGCAGTCGATTCCTACCAACATTCCACAAAGAAATAAATGCAAGCTCAGGGAAGGGAGTGAGTATTAGAATACATAACAGTAGCACACAGGAAACAATATGTTCCTTAATTTTTTTATGTACTCTCAATGCATTTAATGAATGTACAATAGAGAGTAAATTGGAGAAATATTTACAATTCGAAAAGTAGGGTTATGGGCAGTAAATGTAAATATTTGTATCTAATTTATAGAGTAGATAGAGGTGGGTGTGGGGGGATAGTGTGTAAGGTACTTGGTACTTACTACTGTATATTGCCTTGGGTTACAAGGTGCAAACACAGAAACCAAGAAGCATTATTGGGTTTGAGGGCAGAGTTGTGGGGACTTACATATTGCCTTAAAACAAAGCAAGAAAATTTCTTGTGTGGAAATTAGTCACTCTCATCTGCATATCGGATGATGAGTCATTCAGTCCACTCTTTAGCCCCTTGTGATTCACTACATTTATCTTGTTTGTGTGTGTGTTAGTAATTTGTACACATGGGAATAGAGGAAAGGTAAAAGATGCTATTGTGTATTGTTTCATAAGAAATATCTGATGGGAATTCCGAGCTCAAGTCCTACAAAATGAAAGAAAACGGTAATTGGAAGGTGCAATGGTCAAAGACTCTCCAATGTCTAACTCAATGAAGTCATAAGATTATATTTCATAGTGAAATGTAGGAATTACTACCTTTTTTTGGTGATAATAAACCCTATATATATGGGTTTGGACGTTCGACACTACCACAACCACCTTCAATATATTGTAACATTATATGGGAGTGTGAGCCACTCAAATGTCTTACCTATTTTCTTATTGGTCGATATGGACGGTATGCTAGAGTAATCATTTTGTATATACCTTCAATAAATTGTGCCCATTACGTTGGCTCGGCTTCTTTAGTGAATAAGCGGCTAAATCTTCTGCCTTTCGACTTAAACACGAAGCTTAGAAGATTAGTTCTCATGTGTGGACATTGAACGATATCTTTACATACACCACATCACTTTCACTATAAATCCCCTTGTTTCACATTGGACAATTATGTTTATGTATTTTCTCGACTGCAAACTTATTAGAGGAAGGTGTATTGATATTATAGTTTTGAAGTTACAAGTTGGCGTTGCTTGGCTATTAAGTCGTTTCATTTAAAAGTTTCTAATAATATACTAAAAGTAGAGCTGTTTATATACTTAAATTTGGACAATCAATCAGTCAAATCGAGAAGATACAACATTCATTCATTTCCTATCCTTTCGTGGAATTCATATTCACCCTTGGCCTTGATTGCATAATCCACAATAACCTCAGGCCTTGAATCTTGATTGCATAATCCATAACCATAGCATTTTCACCCTTGGCCTTGGATTGCTTTGGGGCCAACTGGCATGTTTTTGCATTAAATGTGTCGGGACCAAATATTTTTGTCTACTAACCTAATAGACAGAAACTTAATATTCAACCATCTTGCTAACGTTGTTAGTTCAGAGACACGGTCATACTATCAAATGCTACCCACTGCGATCCATATATAAAAAAATTATACTTATCATGAAATAGATACATGACAATGCATGCTAAAAAAATGACAGTCCCTTAATTTGGAATATAAGTAGCCACACCATTTCGCAATCCATTTTCCATTAGATGTGGAAATCATGTATTCCACATATATATAAACGAATGAGTCCTTGTAGCGCTTCAAATCATTGCTGTTTGACTCGAACATGTTTAAAAAAAGGTCGAGGTATTTTATATTGTTAGTTGACACGGTCAAAACATAATTTGGATAACATAATAGAGTTAAAATCTCTTTAAAAATAAGATCTTTCATTTTATAGTAAATTGCTCCAATCCTCTTATAAAACTTTCATTATTCAGTTACTATTGTCAATTTTCAGCAGCCTAGAATCTTTTTTTGTCAAAATTCTAAGAGACGTATTAATATTTTCTCAAAATATAAAAATAAAATGCCTAACAAGACAATTTTCTGAATATACATATTTTTGGCTGGATCTAGCAAATTGTTGTTTAGGCACAATTGTGTCCTATTAGGCGCTCAATTTCAATTTTATCAAATATTAAATCACTGTCCACTTACGAAGTTGCGCTTTTAAGTCCCTGTTTGACTCTTTTAAAATAAAATAATTTATTTTTGATATTTATTTTCAGCCACAAATTCACACTATATAATATTTTGCACATAATTTAAAAAAATTTTTCCTAATTTTTAATCACACATTTAAATTTAAAAAAAGAATCACTATTTAAAATATTATTTTTACACAATAATGGACATACCAGTTTTTCCTTTTNTTTTTTTTTTTTTTTTTATATTACATTTTTGAAGGAGGATCTCTAATAGTTTCTCTATTTTTAAAAGCACTCTTGAATACGATCAAATGTATCTTTAAATTTAAAGAGAATAAGTTTATCCATTCCAATTAACTTTTCATTTTACGCTTTTCAATAACCAATTATTATTTTTCTTATTTTCCAGTTAATATTTATTTTTAAATGTTAATGATAAACAACGTTTAAATG
>CAIGRN010026765.1:0-10295 GCA_903798345.1 Fraxinus anomala
AAATCAGGAATATTGATCTTCATAAGTAAATCTTGTCGTCAAATCCAAAAGTTCAAGTTAAAGAGGATTAATATAAGGGGATTCGGAATCCTAATATTCATCACATATTAAAAAACACTCCAAATTGCATTCAACACAAATTGCATTTAGTTTAGTTAAATCATTCATCCTAGCAATATTTAGATTAATTTAGTTATAATTTCATCAGAACAACACTTCAATTTCATTATTTCGGTTAAGGTCAAGTTAATTAGAATTAGAACTAATCAATCATTGTAGGAACGATATCTGGAACTCTAAATTCCATTTTATTACTTGTTAACGAACCGTACACTTGCGGTGATTTTAATTCGATATATTTCCGTACAACATTAACAAAGAAGATACCCCTTCTTAAGATGATCACTAGAAGCACCCTCCAGACTGCCTAGTGCCTTTTATAAAATATAAAATGAAGAATGGAAATATGAGTTACAAGAAAAGATATCATAACAATCCATCATCCATAATCTTGTTTCATCTAAAAGTCTTCAACGCTGTTGTCAAGGATAGCCAACAAAGAAGACAAATCTGAGATTTCACCATCCCGCAAATTACAAACAAAATGGAAGTTCCAACTTATTGTCGACAGTTGGAACATTTTCTAAGAATGAAATATTGTAAAATCAGGGGAAAAAGCAGAACTTGAGGCAACCACACCTCTTTCCTGAAACAAATCTTATCTGCAGCTTCCATAACTCATTATGTAAAATAGGTGCAAGAAAATAATCTCTATGATATAAATTTTCACAGGGTTCTGAAAGAAGTCAAATTCCAACCATTTGGGTTCATACCAACATTTGCTCCACACGACCCTACCCCACTGAGAAGAATATGTTGAAGGGAATCTCCAAGGCCATTTCCCTAACAAGCCAAGTTTTTCATTACGAGGTTTCCCTAACAAAGCCAAGGAATTGTGAAATATAGTTCGATCTATAAAATTTTACACCCTCTGACCCAATCATAATATCTTAAATTGACTTCAATTTTTGGGTGACATGAAACAACAGAAGATTTTTACAATTCTACAAGTTAACCTAGTCGAGAAGTAGGAAAAAAAAAAAAAAAAAGACAAAGTCCAATAGTTTCCCTTCTTCCCTGCTCCTATGCAAATCGAAAAGTGACCATCCAACACCGCCTGCAAACATCAATCTCCATCTTATCACTTTGAAAGGTAAATTAACCTAAAACCTCTCCAAAAATACGTCGCCTCCAATTACGTACTAACTTTGTAATATATTACAAGGAAACATACTTAATGTGTGATGCAATACTTGCCCATTGAAAGAAAAATAAGGCTGAGGTAGTTACTAACATGTGCTTGCTATGTATTATGGGGACAACATTTATGTCGCACTGTCAACAGCTTTCTTTGCTTCGGATGATTTAGTTTTAGCTCGGGCATGGATTGTGAATTTTAAAAAAATAAGGCAGATTTAATTCAAGGGTTTGGGGTTGGCAGTGTCAAGAAACACTGGAGTCTTCCTTTATATAGGGATAGTTTATGCAGCAATCCCCAAATAACCCAGGAATGTGCACTCCAGAAGAAAATTCCAGGATACATGAATAGGTAGTGTTAAGATCAAATCACTATATCTTTTGGACTATTAGCTCAGGCACAAATTAGCTATTTTTTCCCCCGTTAAAGCTTAAAGATCTTGCTAAATTGTGTTAACTGAAAGATAAATAAGAAAAGTACCTACAATCAAATAAGTAACGGTATTATAAAAATGACAAAGATGGCAGAGGATTACATTTAAAGAAACCATACCTCTCCATCCAAACCTCACACAGTTACACGGTACACAACAGTCACACTTCCGTTGTCAGTGAATATAACATCACGTATTTCTCCACACCAACCTGCAAAAAAAAAAACCCATAATTCATTTGGAAACTCTTGTTCCGTGCAATTTGAGTTCCTTGCTCGTGAATTTTATCCCATTCCAGAAAGAATTGTCTTGACGGTAGATATAACTTTGCACTGGAACCATGATGCACACAAGCATGTATGAGAACGTGAATTATATTAAATTCGATGGATTTATCTAAGTCACGGGTATAAAATAGATTGAGGCACCCACCCCCAAAAAAAAAAACCCATAATTCATTTGGAAACTCTTGTTCCGTGCAATTTGAGTTCCTTGCTCGTGAATTTTATCCCATTCCAGAAAGAATTGTCTTGACGGTAGATATAACTTTGCACTGGAACCATGATGCACACATGCATGTATGAGAAGAACGTGAAAACACAAAATTAAAGAACAACCTATTCATGTTCATTCACATGCAAATACTATAAATAATAGAATTACAGCCATCTATGTATGGTAATTTACAATGAAATCTCCTAATCTAGTAATAGTATAATTATATACAATCAAAGCTCTTGGACTTAGGAATATAATAAAATATACTATGGTAGAAAGCATAATCAAATCTCATGTAATTTGACAAACCATTGACATCCCCCTCAAATGGAAGCTAAGTGATTACGAAAAATCAATTTGCCCACTATAAATAGACAGTGATGACGAGATAAATCTCCAACATTAGTCCTAATTGTTGCATTGCGGTCCATTTCACTTTTTAGGTACGGGTGCAGATGGCTTCTGGTTGGAAGACGATTATGGGCACAAGGAAGTATTTGAGTTTGTTGAGAGTAGGTATGGCCTAGCTCAAATTATCATTAAAAAAAAAAAATCAATGGAGCACATAATAGTTGTAGTATATGACTCACATAGAACAACCAACAAAAGAGATAATTCACCAACTTGCGACAGTTCGTCAAGGTCAAACCTTCAATCTTAGGGCAATTTTCAATTGAACCCAAACAACTTTGAAGCTTTTCACAGAACTGCATTTTTCTCCGACAAACCGCTAGGGAAGTATTTATTCCCCAAGTGATAAGGCGTGGAGTTCAGATTGATGCCTTAGTCCAATCCGAGATAAAAAAGATACCATTTATAATAAATTCCAAAAAATGGGAATAGACTAGGAAAATTCCTTGATTGTGTTTTGTCCACATATGAGCCACTTCCCCTAATTATAAATAAAAAGAAAACTGCTAGACACACAATTAATCATTTAGTTGTAGAATTTCAACTCTCGTGTACATGTTTATTATGATCATTTATGAATACCAAGGTAAGTGCAATCATACGATTAAATAATTTGGTATGATAAAGAGGGATGACTTATGAATTTCGAACAATTTGTTGAATTTTTTATGATTAAATAATTGATTTTAATTGAGCAACTTGCCTAATTGATACCGTCCTGGGTTTTAATCTTGGATGAAGTAACAAAAAGCAGTGAAGGATAAGATGAGCATAGGCTCTCCTAAAGAAGACAATATGTATGATATATAATAACTTGAGCACAGTGATCAGATCGTTACATAAATTTCATAGTTCTCCTCAAATATTACTGCAAGTTCGTCCACTATCCAAAACATTGAACCACCAAAATCTTATCCCCAGCCTATATTAAACCACGATCAACAGATAAACCACTTGTAATTTAGTTTAATTTTGTTAAATTCAAATCATTTTTAATTTAGAGTGATAGCATAAACCCAACCTGCAAATTTGCACGCGGATACGAAATGGTTAAAGGTTCTCGGTTGAGTTTTCCGTGAGCATACATCACCTTGTCGAGACCCAACACCACCATCACACCACCAAGGGTGTGTTTGGGCCACATTATTAAGGGTGGGTTTGGGCCACATTATTTTAAAAGAATGTATTTGAGAATAGTGGATTGATGGAGAATGTGTTATTAAAAAAAGAAAGAAAAGTTAATGATGTGATGAAAAATATTATTTTATTGAAGAACATGTGGTTGAAAATGAGAATGAAAAAAATAATATATACCAAACAGGGGCTTATTATTAGACTGTTGGTGGCACTACCACCCAGTAACAAGTCAAAAACGCACTTTCGAAAATGGAAAAAGAATGCGTTTTCACTATTTCGCAAAATCGAAAACAGAAAACAGTTTGAAAATGGTAAGAAGAACGTGCCCTTAATTTTTTTGTTTAATTCTAACTGGAAACAAGAAAACGGGCTGTAAAAAAATGTACATCAAAAAGAGGTCAAATTGAAAAAAATGTTGTCAAAAGTAAAAGTTTGTTAATTTGTGTTAGTATGAAATTAAATAGTTATTATTTTATATATTTGTTGGGCATAAAGATCTAAAAAAAATATTAATTTAGTGCCCTGGTGCAAGTCTGGATAGAAGAATTTTATTATTTAAGTGAGATTATTTTATGGGCCATTCATTTATTGTGCTTTTAAGATATATCAGGTAAATTCCTAGAGTAGTTAACATCAAATGGGATGGAGATAAACTGCACCTGGAGCATAAAAACTCAGCATGCGGTTAGCCTGGTACCTAGGCAGAAGCGAAAATATCATCATCAGATCCACAACAAAAATCCCCTCAGCAAAAATATTATACTAGTATATAAATTAGAAAATACACGCCCTAAAGAATAAAAATGCAAAAATAACTGGTATACTGTCAATTTTACTTACCAGGGAATAAAGGTTGACTGATTGTCCTGAGTCTTGATGATATTATCAGGGATCCTCTTGTTCAGGTCTCGCAGGATCTCGGCAAGGGGGCGAGTTATGCAGGAGGACTTGTCCAGAGGAACCACGTAATTCAAATCGGGTGTCGCCGCCTTCTTACTGCAATTGCCGTCGCCCCCGCCAATACTGTTACGGTACAGCGCTGACATGCGGAACTTTAGCGTCCTCAAGGGAGTGTTAAAACGAAGTTCGACCGTCCCGAACCGCTGATTTGGCAGCCAAGTCGCTGGAAAGCAGACCTCCGTCACCGGGAGTGCATAATTAAGCAAGTGTACGGCCATTGCCGACAGCCACAGCAACTTAATCTACCCAACACAAAGTTTTCTGGTCCCTTCTAGTACCCATTACTTTATTGTAATTCCACGAAGTGCCCTAAGGTTAGCCTATTGCAGTTGTTGGGTTCCTATTCTAATTAATTTGACATGTAAGTACTCCGTTTTATAATTTACAGCGATTTTGTCCTTTCTCTTGTAAATGCATATTTAGCATATTCTAAAACACACCAATCTTGTTCTAAATATGTCTCACACCTAATAGCTCCTCAAAAAATCACAAGTCAAAGTGCTATATTACTATAATTTTATGTTGTTTTACTATTGAATTTTACTTAATTTAGATTAATTTTATTTCATTTCAGTTTTGTACCCGTTTCTAAGCAAGTGGAAAAGAAGAGAATGATCAATTGGCTAATAGACGGAAGTTTGGGGACTAACATGCATTTGAGTAAAAGTTAAAGTACTAAAAAATGAAGTAATTTGATGTGAATAACCAAGATGAAAGAAAGAACGAACAAAATGATTGCAAGGAAAATTTGCGAAAATTTTTATAAGTGGACAGCTGCCCAATTATATTGGACGGGCGATCGCCCGACTCTAAACCTTAATAGCAGGGGCCGTTTTCTATGTCTAGGCGACCGCCCCATTTTATACTGGGCGCCTGTTCAAGCCAAATCAACAAAAAATAAATTCTGATTTCCTAATTTGATTTCAACATTTATGAAAACAAATCTTAAAACGTCTTTTAAAGACCTAGGACCATCCTGAATTGACGCATTATAGCACATTCTAAGAGCTTTTGGGAGCATAGAATGAGGCAAGAACACGAAGATCGATTCCAAGTCTCGAAAATTCAATTCATGCATTATTTGGGTGAAGTCGATTCTTCAATATTTCTTTTGTTTTCTTCTTCACAATATGTTGGGCTAGATTTATTTGTGCTAGGAGAACGATGAACCGTGTAATATGAATTTTTAATCTTTATTTTTACATATTTGACATTGAACACATTTTTGGATATTGAATGATTTATATGATCTTCTTTTCTCCATAATTATTATACACGGTAGTTGTATGAATGTGGTGACCTATTTTATAAATTCGAAATAAGGGAAATATGTTCGACGTATATAAATTGTCATATGATCATATAGGGAATAGAAATATACCGCTATTTCTTATGTGAATCTTTAAATGTTCATAAAAATTCATACATTCTTATATGTTCGCATCCATTATAGAAATATAGTTGAGTCATAAATAAGAGTAAGTTTAACATTATTCGAGAGAGATTGTTAAATAAAATAAGAATATTGATTCGTCAAAATTCAATCGTGTTATCAAAGTGTAGAACTAAGGTTAAAAATGATTATTGCATGGGAATTCGAGATCCTAGTGCTTTTGTCATTTATTAAACGTATCAATTTGTATTTAGTTTAGTTAATTTACTCATAATTGTATAAGTATATTAATTTATTCATAATTTTGTTATAAACAAAAAAAATCATATTATTTTTGTTTCGGTTAATGTCGCAATAATTAAAGTTGAACTAATCAATCTCTGTGGGATGATACTTGGACTTAACCACTTTGTTACTTGTTAACGAACCGTATACTTGTAGTGATTTTAATTCGAATACTTTCGTGAACACCCTCCATGGAAGAAAAGATCTCCCTACAATTTCAAGAATTGCACTTCTTTACACCAGATTTTCAGAATATCAACAGGCACGTATATGAACTGTACAGACTACCTTAAATGTGAGAAGTATCCTTTTGATCATGTTTCCAAATTTTAACATGCCTATATTAGATCTTCCACTCCTTTCTGCTTTGAAAGTTCAAATCCAAATAATTGAAGCCGTTTCATCATCAATCACTTACAAAATAACTCTTCATCACCAAATGTTATATAGAATCCAAAATCACTCTTTGGATTTTGCTATTTCTCAATAAATAGAAGATGCTCTAATTCTTCAAATGGATACTAGTTGTACTTAAGTTCTAAGACAAATCTCACATGTTGAATTGCAAAACTCATTCCTGAGTCTTGGATCATGAGTTACGAACAAACTCATAAATCTGCCAAGGAATCTACTCCCATACAGTTAACCCAACATTAATTCAGGAAGAAATCTAATGGATTGTTGAAATCTATTTCAAAAAAGATCAATCCCCAAAACGACCACCTTACTTCCCAATCCAATTATGATATTTCTATATATGCCTTTAATTCTAATGGACGGTCTATTTATTGCAAAACAGATGAAAAAGGCCTTAATTTCTGGGTTTGTTATGATTATATGATGAAGTCGACGATGAATCTTCTCCTCCTAGGCGAAGATGGCCAAAGAAAAGCAGTCAACCAAAACTACATAAAGCCTTTGAAAAAAAGGAACCTACGGCTCGTTTGCTTGGAGAACCTTCCAAAAATTTTGATTATTATGTCAAATTTACTCCACCTCTCATGAACAATGATTCGATTGCGTCCTTCTGGATGGGAAGAAGATGATAATAATAATGTTTGCAGAAAAACATAAGCAATGGGATTGGGAAGATCATAATGACAGCCGTAGTTTATCACATATTAAAGCTGAACATGTAAATATGTTTCATCCACCATCGAGTCCTACTCCTCCAGAGAGCTTTGAGAAGGATAATTCTAACTATATGTGGAAAGTTAAAAACCCAATTGCTAGAAAAGTTGATGGATCAGTTGAAAGTAGTTCTCCAGCAGAAGCAGTATTAAACTGGCATCTGAAAATACAGTCGGACAAAATTCACTTCTACAAAAAATTGATGAAAGTTAACAAAGGATTGAAAAGACTCTTAAACAACAAACTACTACCCAACTCACTCCAATTGAAGCCTGTAGGAAAAGAATCGAAACAGTCCATAGTGAAATTACGTCCCTCTTAACCCAATGACTCCCTTTTGATACATAAGAAAAAGAAATCAAACAACTAAAAACCCAATTGACCGTCGTGGAATCCCAAACTTTATACCCTCCAACATGGTATCCTTTCTCAGTACCACGATCCTCATCAGATAGCCCATATACTAAATGGAACCCCAAAAAATTATGAAAACATCTCTCTTCACTGAATACAACAGAAAACAAGACCTCCCAAAAGACCATCTCCGAAACCACCCATGACCTCAGATGTTTTCTCTCAAAAACCCCCACAAATGATTATCAAAAATCCAATCTCTGCTCTCCTAGAGAGATGTAAAAATTAAAACCCACCTACACTCCAACTTTTACTCATCATCCAAACTATTGAAACCAACTCCGAGTCCTATGAATCCTCTTCTTCAAATGGGGATTATCAACCTTTGTATATGGCTGATGAAGTATAAAAGAGTCCCAGTCAAAAAGTTGAAGAACCATCTTTAGAAGGACATTCTGGAAAATTTGGAAACAATGATAATGAAATACTCGATGCTAATGAAAACCGATCAATTACAAATAATTACTATTCTCACAATGGAAATTTATTTGTAAAGTTCACCCTTTATGATATACCGCCTTCCCAATGGAGATCCAAATTACAAGAGACGCTAGCATGGGGCACGACAGAATTAACAATGCTCAATATGACTGAAAATCTGGTCATAAGAGGAATCCTGGCAAGATTCACTGGATTTCTGAAAATATTGGTTTATAGCCCATGGAGATTACATGCAACGAAAATGAATGAATGATCAATCAATTGATTTCTTCTTTAATGATCTGCACTGAAAATTCCGCAAAAAACCATATCACACAAAAGAAAAGGCCTGTGAAGAATTTTTTAAATAAAAGTGTTGCTCTTACAAGCTTAAAGACTTGGACACACACTTTAAAGAAGTCATGAAGAGATACTATATCTTTGAAGAAATAGATTATCACAATCTCAAGCAAGCCTATCTTGAATCTCTTCCACAAATGCTTGGTCAAGAAACTTACAGAATGATGGAATTAAAAGGACAAATGATATCTCAAACATCCATTGGAACAATCCACGACTGGGTATTAAAGACCTTGAAAAAACTAACTTAAGAGATTTTTTCAGAGACTTTAATTTAAAGGGTAAGCAATTCGGCAAAGCCTGTGACCA
The DNA here is from genome assembly GCA_903798345.1 of Fraxinus anomala. Lineage (NCBI taxonomy): Eukaryota > Viridiplantae > Streptophyta > Magnoliopsida > Lamiales > Oleaceae > Fraxinus > Fraxinus anomala. Next base: position 9,010 of record CAIGRN010026765.1, read on the forward strand.
GAGTCGGACCTGAGATGAGGCCCAAGAGGCCGCTGCCTCAGGCCCAGCTAGGTAGGGGGCCCAAATTTTGTCAAACTCAGCAACCATCAATTATATGTTTTGGTTTTTTGATCCAACTATATTCTCTTTCTTATTCACGTTCAAGTCTCCACCTCTCCTTCTCTGTTCTGTCCAGACTCCAGCCAAGAACCCTAGAAAAAATTGGTACGATTTCTCATTACAATTAAATTCCAATAACTCGTCGGAAAAATATGTTCTTTTTCTCATTGCTCTTGTGATTCAAGAAATCTGAAATTATTTTTGGTTTTTTTGTGTGTGTTGACAGTGTTGTAATTTCATTTAATAAATGGAGTTTTAAGTTTAATATGTGTAGTGTTAGCCTGTTAGGTTTTCGGTTTTCGATTTTTTTTTTTTTTCCTACTCATTGGGTAGATTCAAACTGGTTTCGATTTCTAGTTTAATTTTAAAAAAATGATTGAATTAGTAGACGCCAAAATTACTCCTTTCCTGTCCACTTCTGTATGACATAATTCTATTGCCTTTGGAAGTTATTTCGTGCATAATGGAAGCTCGTCTTGAGGTTGTTGTTCAGTGGAAAAATGATTTTTTTTAATTGTTTTTGCGACTAGGCTGTTTTGTAGCTCTTTCTAGAGTTCCTCTTGACGTAAAATGTTAATATCTCAGCACTGTAAATCTTTTTTCTTGGTAAAAAACAATGCTTTGGTTTTATGGCTGGGGTCAATTTTGGTTCTTATTTAATCGGACAGTCTTCCGGATATACGCATTAAGTTAACAATTGGGTTTTGTAATGCTAAGTAAGAAGGTTTGATGGACTCTTAGTTGCTACAAGACTACAAGAATCATATTTCGATACTCATTTCTGTAATCAGTGATGCTTGCAAAGGTCAGAACTATAGTGGTTGAAGAAAATNTTCTTATTTAATCGGACAGTCTTCCGGATATACGCATTAAGTTAACAATTGGGTTTTGTAATGCTAAGTAAGAAGGTTTGATGGACTCTTAGTTGCTACAAGACTACAAGAATCATATTTGGATACTCATTTCTGTAATCAGTGATGCTTGCAAAGGTCAGAACTATAGTGGTTGAAGAAAATTGGCTAGAGGTTGACATCTTTCTTTGTTTCTTTTACACAATAGAGTACAAGGTACACGCTTACAACCAAAATGGCTTATGTGCATTGGGTTTAATGGATGACCTGATGACCATGACTCTGTTCGAAGTGCATTTTCAATTTCATTCCTCAACCAGGTAACTGTACCTTATA
>CAIGRN010026770.1:0-10027 GCA_903798345.1 Fraxinus anomala
TGTAGCTTGTGTGATTCTTCTTAGAAGTTATTAAGGGCCCGTTTGGTAGAGATTAAAATCGGATTAAAATTGAAAAACTAGCCGTTATTGTTGACTTTTATTAGACGAGTGAGACCCAATAACGGCTATATTTTCAATTTTAATTGACTTTTAATTAGAAACAAACAAGTCCTTAATATGCAGTATTACATTGTGTTGGACAGTATTTTAACTTCTTTTTATCGTCTAATTCACTTCAACAAACATGTCATATGGAAATTCAATTAAGAGATCAAACTTAATATCTCAATAATAGGTAGAACAAATAATTTGAAATCAAAGAAAACTGGTTAGTAATCTAACTAATGATAACATTCATGCAATTTATAATCCTAACCCTTTACCAGATATCTTCTACAGTTTATTTTGATGCACATGCACCACACAATTATTGAAGATTCATCAACAAGATGGATCAGTTTACAATTCCAAAGATCAAATATTAACTAGCTATCTAGCTACAATTTTGTAAATTTTACTTTGGAGTTGAGGGGTTGGAGGAGCAATCACAGTAAGCTTGAAATTGGCGCACCACCTTTCTATGGAAATTCCTTTTACAGGTGCATGCAGCACACTTGAGAGCTCCATGACTTCCTTCTTTTCCCGCCGGCTTGAATTCACTATACTTGCTGCTTCCTCATACGCGATTATCCTTTCCTTCATCAAAATCCCACTCGATATCTTCCTGGTTCCTCTTTCAGATTCATATTCAAACTCGGATTCTTCGATACAAGTTTCAGAGAAAAACTAGCAGGGAAGAAAAAGGAATTTTCAATTCTATGGTTCTTGTGGTGTTAATGGTATTATTTAGAGAAGATAGTGAGTTGCAGAAAAAGTGGTTGTGCACAATAGGCTGCAACGGGTGGCACAGGCAAATTAATTCATTTCTCGCCTCCATTGGTAGATTTATATAATAGTTCAATGGACTCGGAATGAAAAGGTAGGTTTATAGCTAGGTGATAATAATACAGGATCAATGTTCATGAATACATAAGATACACTGTTTTCCTTCCTATATGCTCATCTTTGTTCCAACCCTATTCTTTTATCGTCTCAATTATCAGTTCTTCGGTTGTGGTGGGCCAGCATCGTCTCCATTGATGAAAATATGCAATTCCCAGATTATAACCAACCTGGAAAAAGTTATTAAGACACGTGTTTGTTAGATCGGATTGAATAGTACTGGACTAAGCATTAAGGGAGGGGAAAGCCAATATTTTGTTAAACTGTGAAGTCCTGCATGCCAAGCATGCCTTTGAACTATAAACTTACCCATGCATTAGTGCAAAGAGAAATATTTAAGTATTGAATTGTAACGATCTAGTAAATTCCTGGTGTCATAACTCATAGGACAAACTTTCTACAATATCTCAAACAATATATATCATAAGCAGGACATTCTAATACAAGACAGCGGGAGGATTAAGGAATACCTCTATGGGGCAGAATCTTTTTCCGATAAATATATTGTGGTTAGAACAACTCAAATTCTAAATGCTTTCCTGCATCACTGGATCCCAGAAATTTTTTCCCCTTCTCCAGAGATGCTATATGTGAAATTCCATCATCAAAGAACTCTGGAATTTGAGGTGGAATGGCACAGCGTATCAGTGCCCAGTTTAGGCCATCAAAAAATGGGTGCCGTTTGATCTCAGCAGCTCCTGTTTCCGTGCCTAACCGATTCTCCGGTTCCTTCATCAACAGACCTCTAATGAGATCCCTTGCCTGAAAACTAACAATTGGACTATCAGGAAATTTGAGGTTCTGAAATACAACATTGGCTAATGTCTCTTCATTTCCAGCACCTTTAAAAGGTGTCTTCCCATAAAGAAGCTCATACAGGAAAATCCCAAATGTCCACCAATCAACAGCACTCCCATGTCCTTCTCCTTTGATAATCTCTGGAGCCAAGTATTCATGTGTACCGACAAAGGAATTGGACCGTGCATCTGTTGGCTCAGCCACAAGCTGAGGTAAGGACCTAACCCGTGCAGAAGCTTCAGCTTTTAGCTTCCTTGCTCTTGCTGTGGCAGGTAAAAGTCGAGGGCTAAAGCACGAAACCTGGCACGATGGTCCAGAACAGAAAGGATCAATGCAGTTAGATCCTGCACATTGTCCAGATATCCTAGGTGGTTCCATTTTTGATGAAGATGATCTTAGGAGGGTTGGGCTGACAGAACATCTAAGTGACAGATCAAAATCTGTTAGCATGATGTGACCATCTTCTCGGACCATAATGTTTTCTGGTTTGAGATCTCGATACACAATACCAAGCATGTGCAAATATTCAAGAGCAAGGAGAACCTCACCAACATAGAATCTGCAAGTATCAGGTATTAGAAGAATAGTAATACAAAAGCTAACAGCAAGAATAAGTTACAAGATATCCAAATAATATACTATTTTTTTCCCTCCTTACGATGATTTTTATGTTGAACATCAAAGAGTTCATGTGTATTACTTATAAGCAGACTGCTACAAGATTCTCTTTTCTTCCTTTTTCGGCGCTCACCAGACAGAAATCTAGATTTTTTAGGATTCCAATATTATGTTGGAAGAAATTGCAGGAATTCCCCAACAGTGATCATAGTGCGTATATATAATCTGGGTTTTACAATGTGAAAGTCAAAGTACTTAGGCATCAAACAGTATTAAGTACACTACGAACCCAGAGACATAGTACTCTTAAGTATCAGATACTCTTAAGTATCAGACAGCGATTAGCAATTATACCCTAGTTAAACAAAGAATGTAATATATGCAGTAAGATTATATCCACAATTTATCCCCCAACTCTCTATAACATTAATCAGATCAATTTAGAGTTCCAATTTCCTATTTTCAGCTATAAAGTCTATAAAATCTACTGAAAGCAGTTTCAATAACTTCCATAAAAATTTTAAACTTTTGCCCCATATTTCTTAGCGCTTGTACCATCTTATTGATTTATAATTAAACTAATAGACATGATTGGCACTTTCAATACTAATATCATTGTTGATTGAATTTTTATAGAGCAAATATGAAAGATGCTAGAGATGGGCCTTGAAATTATACTACACCTTGCTGCCTCTTCGGAAAAATATCTGTCAGGCTGCTTCTGGCGAAGTACATGTAGATCTCCACCTGGACAATACTCCATAACTAAACATGACAAATTGTTTGAAGTAAACTGGGCATATAACGTTGGGAGAAACGGATGGTCCAGCATTCTCAGAATCTCTCTCTCAGTTTGAGCCCTAGGCATCTTCTTTCTTTTTGCCAAGAATTCATTATCCATAACCTTTATTGCAAACATGCATTTTGTTCCAATCAATTCAGCAAGGTAAACTGTACCAATGTCCCCAGAACCGAGTTTCCTCAACAAATTAAAATGACTCAGGCCGAGGAATCCATATTGAGTTTTTAAGTGGTTAATGGATGCCCACCTTAAGTCCTTTGACATGTGCGGTCTACTGCTGCAACTCGACCCACTTAGACTGCTCTCTTCACTGAGGCTTGTAGTGCTGCTACTAAAATCACAAATGCTGCTCTTTGAGCTTTGTGAAAAATCCCCTTTCTCTCTGGATTTAGAGATCGTGTTAGTTTCTATAGGAGTGCCTTTATTGTCACAATCATTTGGATTGAAGTCTTGTTTGCTCGTGTCAAAGTTCTTCTCACTTGTAGTCACTTTAGAATTGGTTATTACAGGGGGATCCTTGTTAGAATCATCTGTTGCATCTATGAAAGCACACTGACACCTTTGACAGATCAACTGTCCAGATCGTTGATCGAAACCACTATTTACTTCATGAGGTGTACTAGAATCTTCAGTGGTTGATACAAGTATCTTCTTTGATTTCTTTATGGTGAGATTCTTGTTCCTGATGACTGGTTTGACTACCCGAGAGGTGCTTCTTGTTGACTTGATGTCCTTATTGGTTTTCCCAGGACTGGATGAAAGTACAGTCTGCAACCTGCCTTTGTGTCTCAGCTTAGATGCTGCTTTATTTTGTACTTTTAAGGGCGATGCTGAATTCTTATTTAAACCACTTGCTACCTTTTCCGGATCAGAAATATTGTGGTTTGGTTTCAATGCAATATCACCAACACCATTAGTGGATAGAGCAGAAACTATAGTGTGGCTTTTTTCAGGCAAGGGTGCTGTATCTAGTGATTGATCCTCAACTTCTGATGCAGGCTGAATGTCATGATGCCCATGAGAAGATTGTACAGTCCCAATGACTGATGCACCAGGAAAATACAAAGAATCAGCACTCTGCTTTTGTGGCTTCATCTTAGGCTCCAATAAGTGCTGAGGCAGTTTCTTGGCAGAACATGTAGCAGTCTCCCCTTTCCCAAGAGATGTTCCAACTTTATTTTCCCTACAATCAGTAAGGGGTCGATCAGATTCACCCGAAGTGCATTCTGCACTCTTTATGTTTAGTTTAACCCCAAAACTATGAGAAGAATGGACACTTTGGGTTGGGAACTTGGCCACAGGCTTCTGAAGGTACTGTGGAGCCTTTTCCAAATAACATGAGGTACTTTCTTCTGGCACCAGAGAAATTTCAAGTCCCTGCTCTCCACCTTCAGCCAGAGTAAAGCCAGATTCCCCAGCTTCAATTACAACAGACCTGTACAGATTTGTGATCATCCCAACTTCTGAGATCCTAGGAGATGCTGGTGCTGATAACCGTTTCATGGCAGCCATCTCTGCTGCGTGAGAAATGCAGATCCCCCTTAGCGCCTGCTTCAGAGACACGGGCTGAGAAAATCCAATTCCCGGTGAAGGAGATCCGCCAGGCCTCATTGGCTTCTTTGAGGGATTTCTTCGCGAGTCCAAGAGATCCAGACTCTTGGATGACCTGAGATTGATTCCCTCAAAGAGTGTAGTAATATCATTTTCCAGAGATTGATTACTTCCTTTATTCTGAATTGGAGGCTTCCTACCTCTGTCTTGTGCTCTTACGTGAGAAAATGTTTGACGTCCACGAGTAGGAATCTGTTCTTCCTTAATTTCAACAATTTCAGAGCTGCCAGAAAAGGAACCCATTACTCAGAACTGCTTGCTATGGGATGAGTCACGAAGATCCAGCCCTTCTCCGACCTTTACTGCCCAACCTAGGATCCTAGCATTTATACCATTAATTTTTCAGAAATGAAGACTCCAACTTCCACGAGATCCATCAGCTTTTTTCACTCAATTGAGTCTTCAAAAACTTATCACCAATATCTGCAGCATAATCAGGAATAAAATAAATCAACTACCTCCAGACGTCTCCTGTTATCTAACAAAAAGAAACTAAAAGTACAAAAAAGGAGAAAGGTTATATGTATTATATAACCCAAAAAATTGTAAGCGTACTTAAGCAAGCTATAAGGATCCAAATTTACCATGTTATCATCTCATTAAGCATTTACAAATTCAATATTTATCTAAACCAAATTAAACTTCAGCACTAAAGTACATGATTCAAATCAAAATTTAGAACTACAAAATCTACATAGGGAGTAAAAATAAAAACTTGAGGCTAACTTCTTAAAAATAAAAAGAAATCCTTTCAGATTAGTTCATCTAACAAAGGGAATTCAAAGATTATAACAAAGAATATGTATGCAAATGCAGAAAATACAAAAACACCTTTAGTAAAAACTATAAAATAGCTAAATATAAAGATAAATGAAGAAACTCCAATAGGGAACTAGTATTCAAGAAATGAAGTAAAGATTACAACTTTCAATAATGCGCTAAAATAAATGGTACCTGAAGAAATGAAGAGCTCTAATCCCTCAGTAGATTAACTATTATAGACTACAAACACTCCCATTTTTCAAACATTTCAGTTGTTATGCTGTCGAATTTATTCATTTTTTTTTTCTGCAAAAAGAAACGAGAAAACCCTAAAGAGGACAATGGGTCTCTAGCGGAATTCGGTGGGTGAGGATGGGAGAAAATATATCAAAAGTCTACTCTCTTTCATCTCTCTCTCTCTACACACCATTAGGCATTATTTAAACAGATTCTTCCTTGCTTTCAATATTCTGCAGGGAAAATAGAACAAAAGACCACAATCTATGAAATGTGTTGTACTTTGGTCCCAGACATTTAAAATAGAACGTTCATGTCTTCAACTTTTCAGCATAAGTAGCCCTTGAGTTTCGAATAGACAATAACTAATCGAAGTATTAGTATAACATAGCTATTTTTTACTTTTACCTTGAAAAGTAAGGCTCACTAACATGTGCTTTTGTTAAAAAATAAAAAAGTGAATATGAACACATGAATAACGTTAGGATAGAGGGGAGGTGGTCGTTGGGGGGTCACTTGAATCCCCCGACTTTTAGGCATTTTTTTTTTTTTAATAAAATCACAATAGACATAACATTTTCTCTCAATCTCTCGCGACTCACTCACTCACTCCTATTATCAAAACCCTAACCCATCTAATGCTTCTAAATTTGTTTTATTCGGTCTAAATTATGTTGAGGAATAATTTTTTTTATTTTGTATATTGAATTGTGTATGTGAATGGTTCTGGAATTATTCTAAATCACATTTATTTGAATTGAATATTAGTATTAAATATTGGCTAAATATTTTTATTTTCGATTACTTGAATTGATTGTTTTGATTGATTATTTGTATCAGTTACGAGCATTTTTTAAATGTAAATATATACTTTCTCGTGATAAATAAAATATTAGTGAAATAAATGTTCATGATGAAAATGATGTTGGAGATGGACAAGAGATGATAGACTTGGTAATGAAATTGATGTTGGGGATGAAACTAATGAAACTGATAAAATTAATTTTGGAGATCTTCTGGTTGAAACTAATGTCGATGATGTTAGGAATGAAAATAGGTAGAGAATAATTGTAATAAAATATCGATGATTTTATGCTTTTCACAATTTTTTTACAAATTTGATTGTGCCCCTAACTCAAAATATATGTATCCGTCACTGAATGACCCTACGATTTAAATTCTTCAGAACTCTATATTTATATTTTATATTTATATTTTTATGCTTTAATTTAGGACACGACGAGTGCATTCAAGTGTTGAAAAGTTAAAATATATGTAAAAATAAAACATGGCGTTGACTTATTGGATACATGTTTGATGACTATTTGCATTTGTTAAGACATGGACATGTTATCTTAATAAAAGTGTTTATGCTTCTTAAAGAAACAAATAGGATAACTATATGTGTACCACAATTTTTTTTTTTTTTTAGAAATGCGCCGCATTTTAATTGCATCAGATATACTAAAAATTACACTTATATTCTCAACTCTTTTATATTGCATTCAACTGATCAATCTTCCATTAATTAGTACACGTTGTTAACGATGACGATTTTCGTTTAGAAACTAGGTTAAAATGCTTATAGAAGACAAAAATCTAGTTGCATGTTTGTAATTTTATATATTTTTTTATTTAAAAATATAATAGATAATGGGGTCTATTTTCGCTCACTTAATATAACTTTTGGACGCTAAAAATGAAATGTGATAAAAATAATCAAGACGTAAGTATAACAAGAATTAAAATATGATACACTTAGAAGAAACAGGGGTATAATATAACCACACGAACAAACAAGAAAAAAAAGAAAGAAAATAGTCAAAATACTCCCTTGCCTCAAAACATTATCCACTTTTCTAATTTATTTAAAGAAACGGGTTAAAGATAAAGCTCTATTTAGTGTAAATTAAAATCGGATTCTTGGTAAATTTTGATAAAATATTTGATTGAAAAATTATTGATCTAATGAAATGTGTAATTAAAATTATTTCTTAAGAAAAATTGAAAGGTCAAGGAATTAAATGCTTCTTTTTTAATGTTGAAGATCAAGGTGTCACATACATCAAAAGTTGGGGGACTTATGCTGTTATTTTTATTCACAGACACTGATGAGCTTCGTCTACTGTTTATACATTATAGTGAGGCGGCCCACTTAAATGTACAAGTGGGTCCACTTAAAGAAGATATGCAGATTCGACCCGCTTTTATTATTTAATAATTTAATAATAATTTATTGGTTTACCTTCTGATTTACTGCGTCAACATTCAAAAGAATTGTTTCGAAAAATGAAATAAAATAAAATAACAACAATTCATATTCAAGAGTGTGTTTGGCTAAGGAATAAGTTTATGAGAAGCTTTTTTTTTCAACAGTAAACATAACTGCATTTCTTTTTGTCATATAAGCCGCGAGATTTGCAGTTGTGTGTATTTTGATCTACACAATTTACGATTTTCAGAATTTATAAGAAAGCTATTTTTATAAAATACTTTCTGATTGTCTGCTTTTAAGTTATAAAAAGCATCTTATGAGCTTAGCCAAATATGCACTTACTTAGACTCATTTCTTGATTAAATTGGGTTATTTGAATAAGTACATTGTATCTAAAGCTCAACATAAACTTCTGCTCAAGTTCGCTTCTTACTCCAATGTAGGTTAATATAATAAACTCGTGTTTGATGTGAATTAAATATTCAATAAAAATTAAATTAAAGTAAATAATTAATTTTAACAACACATTTAATGAGACTCGCATCTTTTATTAAATTTGAAATTTTCCTATCATTTTTTATGCTATTAATTTCCGCACATATTTTTGTCGATTTTTATGATAGATGGTAAATGAGTCATGCTTGTCGCATTGCATTGTTAAAAAATTGAGACTATGCACACCCTACAATCAGTAGTTAGATGCTAAAAGATTTGGGTGTGTTTGAGCCACATTATTTTGGAAGAATGTATTTTGGAATAATAAATTGATGGAGAATGTGTGATTGAAAAATAAGGAAAAGTTATTGATATGATGAAAAATATTATTTTATTGAGGAATGTGTGGTTGAAAATGAGTAGAAGAATGATAATAAAAATTTTAATGTATACCAAATGGGGGCTTTTTAAGATAAGACATGGAGATCAAGTCTCAAGTATTACGAGTCTAGGCATAATAAGACATTTTTTTTATTTTAAAAATTTATTCGAATTATTGTAGATCAATAGATAAATAATATACATTAAAAATTTATAGGAATTTCTTACATATAGTTCAAGTTTCTAACAAGAATATAATTCTCAAAATCATAAGTACTCCAAATCAATAATAATTTGTTGGGGTTAGAAAAAACTATGTTCGTACTTCGTAAGTTGAGCTTGGACTAGGGTTAAGCATTTTATTGAGCTGGAATTCAAAATAAGAAAATATCTCTTGCTAAAAAAAACGCATAAGCCTTTTCTCAACTAGGCATGAGATAAAAAACTTTTTTTCAAGTCTCGAGATTATTAGACCTTTTAGAACAATAGTAATGTATTGATAATGCTTACTACTGGTTTGAATGATTCCCACACTTAACGCCAACATGCTTGGCTAAGTGAAAAACTTTGTCAGAGTTTTCTTTTAATTAATTTTTCATTTGTCAACATGTTTGGACATGCTATATATTTTTTTAGTTTTGAATAAAAAGATATTAGCCCTGATTGATGGCTATTATTGAAAAAAAAAATGATATTTTAAATAATGATTTTTCAGAAAATATGTGTTTAAAAAGTAGGAAAAAAATTTGGGTTTATGTGCATAATATTTTTTTCTATGAATGTGTAGTTAAAAATGAGTATAAAAATTAAAGAATTTTGTTTTAAATGGAGACAGACATGGGCTTATTTTAATATTAACTTAATATTGGTTAAAAATAAGTAATTTTTTGTACTTATAGGAGCATTTTCAAGAGTTTCCTTATTTTCAAGGAGGTTTTAGTCATAATTTTGAGTATCTTCAAATTTAAAGATTGAAATTTTTTTTTTTTTTTATGCACTTCAACAAACACTTTATTTTACTTTTTCTAAAAATTATTTATTATTTTTAATTAAAATATTATTTTTAATGTCAACCATAGCTAAAAATGTTCAATATAAGAGCATTGAAACATGCAATTGTTAAAATAAAGATTGTTTCCGACTGCCCCCCGGGGCATAGCTCAACT
>CAIGRN010026771.1:0-13028 GCA_903798345.1 Fraxinus anomala
AAAAGTATATCTTAATAAATAATAAGAAAGAAAAAAATATATGATAAAAGTAACAATTTCAAAATAATATAGAAAGGTCAAATGAGAAATAAATATTTACCTTCTGTTGATAGGGGGGAAATTTCTGAATTCTTAACAATAAAAGAAAAATCTCTTTAATTGTCATAAATCTTAAGGGAGGTTAATCTAATTTGTTATGTTAGTAGAATGCTCGGTAAATTGTAATTATTTTTTAGGCTTTTCACTTAAAAGTTTATTATACGATATCGTTTTATATAGAGTTGATAAACCTTTTTCATGTATTTTCTTAACTTTTAAAAGTTTTTTTAATCTTTATAATTCCTACACAATATAGATTTCCATGGTCTTTTGTTTCATACTTGTTAAAAATTACAAAAATGATAGTGTACATCTAGTTTGACATTTGATATGTTGTTGGACAAAAACTTGGAGGAAAAAATGTTTATCAAATGATGTGTTGTTGGACAAAAACTTGGAGGAAAAAATGTTTATTTTTTTAAACTATCAAATGTTGTGCTGTGAGGTGACAAAGTATAAAAAGTGATATATTGCTCAGGCCCCCCCCCCCCCCCCCCCCCCCCCCCCCCCCCCTGCTATTGAGAATTGTTTGTGTGTCAACAAGTCAAATAAAAATCTAATAGAAGCTGGTACATCCGTGTCACCAGGTCTTCTCTGCGTAGAAGCCCCCCCCCCCCCCCCCTCCACAATAGGGGGCCGCCAAGTGGTATTTTGTCATCCAATTTTGCCATCATCTTTTGTAAATGTAGCATTGCTCAAGATTATTTCACTTCGATTTATACATCACCACTCTCAATGATGTTGTGGAAATAATAAAAAAATAACAAATACTCGGAGAAAAGGTGGCCTAGCCTACGCAACTCATCCTCTTCTTTGGGTCATCATAACATTGCCAAGCATCGAGCCAATGTCTCTTACCTCACTCAGGCTAATAAATTTACAAGAGACGCTCAACCTCATTTTTTCGTTACTACTAGGTATATGAAAAACATCTCTAGTAATTTTTACTGTCTTAATTTTATAGTATATTGTACTGATTTAAGCATCACTCTTTACCATTTTTCACACCTTAATTTTTAGCCAGACTAACAAGCCAAGACACTCTCAGCCAGATACAGTATCATGTGAAGGAAATTAACCAAGAAATTACAATGTAATTGAGTAAGAGATCACGATGGTTATCTAAATAATGCTTTCCTCCATTGATTGTCTGCAAATAAGTGTTAGGAGAAGAGAGTCGATTTTCTTTCTTATACACGACTAGAGATATTGTCATCAATGACTTTATAACAAGAGACGAAGAAAAAAATCAACTTTTTGAAGTTTTTCTGCTGATTAACGTCCAAATGTGAAAGGATCGCTAAAATCGACGGGTTTCCACAATGAATTAACAAAGATTTGATTAGTTTTCATCATTGAAGATTGATTGCGCAAGATTAGAAAGTAACCGCTTCAATTTTAAAAGCTAGAGACTAAACTCGGTATTGGAACATAAAATTAGTGGGCCAAAGATGCATGCATCATAGTTAAGTAAAGTGAACGGTTCAAGATTTTATCAATCGTTCTATCTATTGTAGAACGTGTAGCATCGTAAACCGCATGCACATTACCACAGAAGAACCGGTCACCCAATCTAAACAGCACTAATCAACGGCCATTAAAATTCATTATATGCAACATTGACTACTAGAAATGAATAAATAATTGTTGGTAATTCTATTTGATTTTTTGTCTTCTAATTTACTAAAAATTTAAAAAAAAAAAAACTGCCATTTATCGTGACTTTAATTGGAAAAATGAATGTAAAATAGTTACTTCTGTTTGTTCTTGCACAAAACATGCAGCAAGTCAGCAACCCTGCATTTTCTTCAAATCCAAACGTACCCAAGGTGAAAGCTTGACATACGTAGATTCTAATCCATTATTAATCTCGAGAAATACATAGAAAGACAATGGTTGTTATGTCATGGTCCATAACTACGAAAAATCCCATAAATTCCATCAATACCTCCAAACTAAATCGACAAGGGACATTTGTGAACTATTGGGTCCACAATTTCCCGAGAATCCCACGTCTCTAAATAGTCTTTACTTAATTTCTTGCTTATTTATATAGTATGAATTAAGTGATTTTTCTCAAATGCTCCAAAATTTATTAAACGGAGGAATAAATTCATTAATTCAAGAAGAAAAATAAGCCTTGAATGTTAGTATATATCTAAGCAATTAATGCATTCCATGACTAAAACCTCAGAATCAAATCAAGCATACAAGTCTCATCCATAACCACAAAGTTCGATTCCTTTGAACCCACAAAACTTACTTCAAGTTGGCAACCTTTCCATCACTCATTCTCTCTATAAATCCCAGCCCTCTTCTCCATATTCAAGAATCTTAAACACCAAAATCCCTAAAAGAAAGAGACTTTACACCAAGAAAATATGGATATATGGTCATGGATATGTGAACTCCCCGACTCGGACAAGTGGAGCGAGTCGAACTCACCTCAAACTTTCCCACTTGCAGCTTCCAAACCAACCCTACTCAACAACTCAGTTCAAACAATTGAACTTAGAGCAGAGCGAACATTTGGATCCGACTCAGAATCGTTCCTCACTTTCTCTATACGCTTTCTAGAGTCTAACTCTTCTAGTGCAGCACAGATAATCATTTGGAATTCTGATACGTGTCCCTTGGCTTCAGACAAGCCATTCTTGCCTCTAATACTCCAACTCCTTCAAGAGATAGTATCCCGTTCCCCCACCGCGCATGATAGCACTTGCCCTCGTTCACAGCTTCAGAAGCTGAAATCTGAGCCGGTTTCATGGATTCTGGACTCGCATTCACCAGAATCTTTCTCGAATTTCTTCAATTTTATCTTCATCACTCACCTTTTCTGGCTATGTGCATGCGACGCACCTTCAGAAGTTGGCTCCCTGTATTTCCATTCGTTGCTTGCTCCAAACCTCGAAACTTTCTCACATAAAGCCACTCCTGTTCTTCGTAATTTCTTCATCACCGCAGGAACGGACGTGGAAATTTGCTTCATGCGGACTTTTGGGTACATAGCAGCAAAATGGTTGGTTTCTAGTGATATTGAGGTTGGATTACAGTCTTTGGCACCATTGCCATCTCATAATCTTGGATTTTCGTATGCCACGGAGTCTCATGGGTTATGGATTCTGAAAGGCTACTCTCCAGTGAAATCTATGCAGTGCAGTAATAATGGTCGTAAAAATTATCAATTCCCTGCTATTATTGAAGCCAAAGAATCTGTACTGAAGTATGCACTAGCACACCAACAGCTTGAGGCTGTATTCCAATTGGAATATACAGTGGGATTCAACGACGGATTTATCCAAGTGAAAGCACATGTCGACAACCTGCGTTTCCACGTGGTGAAATTAGGGTTTAAGAAAAATGATGAGGATGGTGATTGGATGGATGAGAAGTATTTTCCATCAAGAATCCGGGTTTGGATCGGGCCGGAAGTGGGTGCAAGCTATGTGGGCGGGCTGAGCTTGGGCCAGTCAACTGACAATACGGAAAGAGAGATGGAAATGCAAAAGAGTTTGAAGGGTACTTATGGAAAATCAAAAGTTCCTAAGGTGAAGACAATGGCAAGAATGGCATCAAGGACAAAAATGAAAAATTGGAGGTGGGACCAAGATGTGGAAGGAAATGCAGCTACATTTGATGCAATTTTATGTGACAACACCACTGGCACCGAAATTGCCGCGTGGAAGCCTTCAAACGGTGGTGGTGTTCCGTTTCGGAAACGATACACAGGAGGCGGTCGGGCGTTCACTAAATCCGGTGGTTTGATTTTCTCCGGCGAGGAATATAAGGACGGAGTTGGATGGAGGTTGAGCAAAGAGATGGAGGGGAGTGTGCTGAAATGGAGAATAGGAGCACAAGTATGGTTGACCTACTTGCCTAATGACATAAATAGTTCATATTACGAGACACGGTGTATTGAGTGGTGTGATGAGGTTGATTTACCATTGATACCTAACAAACATTAGAAATAGAATAGAATTATGTCGTGTACTAAGTTAACGACAGCGCTTTACTTTAGACAATAAAAGTCGACATTTTAATAATATGAAATGTTTTGTAATGCTTCTATCCACAGACTGTTATGCAATCTAACATTTTATAAAAGTTGGGTCCAAGTAAAGCCAATTTCAGTCTTCTTTTTCAAGTTTAAAACTGAAAAGTGAATTCACAATAACACAGTATGTGCCAAACATACCCTTGCAGCCTATCGAGTAACCGGCTGAAGCTGGAACCTTAATGACTTCCTAACTGTAGTCCTATGAGGACCTACGAGCTATGGCAGCTAACCAATTTTTACTCAAGGTACTCATTGCCAAGGTTAAACCACAACCAAATGCTGGGTTTAATTTAGACGGAGTAAAGGTGGACACTAGACAGTTAAATACCGGAAGTATGGTAGTACGGTGACGCTGACAAGAAGGGGGTAAGGCAAAGAGGAAGCTAATCACAGTAGAGCACTAACTAGCATAGTTGTCGAACCCAACCCGGATGTTGACCCAAACAATGCAGCGGATCAATGGTTCAATCGACGAGTCAATTCCTGTCAAATATATTATTAACTATTTTCATTGTACAATAATATTTTAATATTTTTTACCACCGACAAAATTAACCTTAAGTTATTTCAGTGACGAAAGATCAGTGTGTGCCAGAATTCATCAAACAGTGTATGTTGTGAAAAATCCATTTGCAATAATAAAATCAACCACCAGTGACCAAAAACTACTTTATATGACCAAAATTCAGCAAGATCGCTTCATATACTAAAAGAATATACTAGTTGTGGGATTATGTATAATCTCTAAGCTCTATTAACGAATGAGCATAATTCAAAGTGATGATTTTTCTGTTGGCTGCATACTGTCCTGGTTGTCGGCAAAGTTTCTACGAACTGATAATCATAGTAGATTATTTTACATTTTTCACCTGCTTTTCAATTTCTTATGATCTTAATGTAAAATATTTTATGATCATTTTTCCCCTACTTTAAATTGGCTAATTAAGGGACTGGAGAATAAATCTTAAAATTAAAATTTTCTGTTGATTTTTAATTATTGATTCTACAATGTATTCGCCCCCAGTTTCTCCAAGTGAAATCAGTGACCCAAGCATTCACTAATTGAACAAAAAGGCATAAATTGCAAAAGCTAACCAAAAAATCGATTCCAAATTCACCCATGAAATTACATGTAAAACACAATCATAGTATACAACACACTGACAATTTTATAACAGGGAATTCTAGTGAAAATCTTCCATAATTCACCAGCGCAGAATAATCTTTTTCACATATTTTAATGGCAAAATTTTGAAATTTACAAAGAAAACCTTAAATTTTAGACTTATACAATTAGTGGAATTGCAAGCGGCTGAAGCTGCATTTCTGCCATAGGCTTAAGGGCATCGTACTGTGAATGGCAGATTGAGAGATGATGAAATTGAGTTTTTATATAAAGTATTTGGGCCAGTGGGTTATTTAAAAAAGAAATGGTTCATATGGGTTTTCAACGGGTTGCAGGCACAGTTACAAAATTGAGACACCCAGACCGGACCACGGTCCAGTTTGCCGATTTCCGGACTGAACCGGACGGTCCGGTCCGGGTTTAATAACGCTGCTAATTAGTGGTATTGTGTAGCAACATAATGAGAGTGGTGGTGGAAGGCGGTGAATGATGGGATGTGGTGGCGGTGAATGGCAATAGAAAATTTTAGTAATCATCAAAATATCTAGAGATACACCCTTCACGTGCAGAGCTAACTTACTTTTTCAGTACATCATTTTCGTAAAGTGGAGGTAGTGAGAGTTGGACTCAAAACCTCAGCCACCTACTTTAACACAAAGTTTAATCGCCCCAACTAAAAGTTTAAGCCGATAAAGATGTTACATATTCTTTTATTTAAATTTAGTGCGCTGGAGATTTGCTTTCATTTACTGGGATTACTCTTAACATTATAACAAATCAAACATGAGAGGAAAGAACAAGAAACTGCAAGCTAGCGTATAGGGTTCACAATATGAAGAACACATTTTTTCTTCTATTTCTTTCCCCGTGAAGATTAGTTGTGGTTTCTGCAATTATAAAAATAATACTCACAATTATAAATAACTCCTTTTGCTTTTCTCCAACAAGATTGGTTATGGGTTTCTTCAAATATAAATAAATATTAAGACTTCATTAAAGCTTACACGATCTATGTGATGGAAAGCTTTTGGGTCTTGTGCATGATGATTGGGAGCCTTTTGCAGATGATGCCAGGATCATTATAAGAAGCAGAATCAGTAGGATATCCTTTCTGCACCAGATTATTGAGAAAAAATGAGTCATTTTAGAATATGAAAACAAAGCTTAATACAAAGAAAGATCTTATCAAGAATTAATTTGAAATGCAAACTTCAAACTTTCAAAGATACCCAGACATATTGGAAGTAGAGAATGTGAATTAAATGCACTGTCATCCAACCAGGCTTCTTTCAACTTCCAATAAGTTAAACTTGTGAAAAGGAATGACCATTCATACCACATTTAACAAACTTGACTCCACTTATTAGACTCGATGGTAAAACCAGTTGCCCCAGTTGAATTGTGTAAGTATTTTAAAAATGTAATGTTAGAACTAGGAGAAATATTACAATCCTTTCTCTTTTTAGTTGTTAGATTTAATTTAACTTTACTCCTTCTACATATCAAAAAATTCATAAAATAGTTATTTAATATTTTAAAAACTAGCTATCTTTTTTTCTAGTTTTACCCAAAACTCAAAATTTCAACTAGGTGGTAGCAGCACTACACAGGATATGACAAAATATATATGCTACCACCACACACATATAATTATGAAATCTCGTTCAACTCCCCAGGATTTAGTGAACAATTAAAAATGTTTTAAGATGTGAACTTGGAAAAATATAGTTATCATATAGCTAACCAGTACGGTATAAGGATTTCATATGTACTGGGCGTTTTTCATTTTTTCTCCTGGGTCAGTGTAGGGTGTGCGTTGTTTTGGGGCGGGAGAGGCAAACAGAGAGAACATGTACCAATGACAAGGCTTGAAATGTGGCTTCTCTCCAGCAGATTTCTCGAAGAATAATAGGCAACGAACTTTCCCCAAAAAGGCAATGCATACGCGTTTCCCTTAATCTCATTAGCACTCCATCCACTCTCAGCTATAAGAGTACATCCAACAATAAATACTCAGCAACAAAAATGGTTGTAAATGAGGAACAATCCATAAATTCTGAGTGTAGAGCATGCACCCTTCAACTGATGATAAATTCAAGAGTGAAAACAAAAAGAAACTGAACAAAGAAATGTGAGTTCAATAATTCAGTTTGGAGCAACCTTTTAGTAAATAACATTATTGAATGTTGATTCACCAAAAGAACGTATTATGACAAGTGTTATTCTTTAGAAGAAACTCACCCAAAAACGCAAGAGAAGAAACCAACCACTGGGCATGACTCTCTACAAATTGCAACAAACATAATAAGATCTACACCATCCAAAAAAAAGACCAGTGATTAAAGCAAAGATCTGTGATTACCACTTTAACTGTCAAAAGAGAGACACCGCTGTCAGCTAATTCATCTTCATACAAGATGACCTGTCAAGGTATTAAATTTTACATTTGTGTCATTGTAAAGAAATAGAGCAGGGGAAAAAAGAAGGTTAAAGATGTGTTGCACAAAGCTCCAGATGTCACCTATCATTTGATCACAAACCTCATCATAGAAAAGAATAGGCTCTTTTGATGCCAAGGCAACCATGTCAATTTTCTCATTGCAGTCTTCCCAACGAGCTCCTCTTCCAGGCTAATGAAGATTAACATCAAGAATAACCTTAGGAATTTAATGATAAACAGCATCTAAGGCAAAGTAAAATACCCTCTATGTTCAGAGCAAAATGGGCAATCTATGTTTCTCACAAACTGTGATAAAAGTGTATATGAAACTTATTACTAATTTCAAGGGATGGCCGATTGCAGAACATGGGAAAAAGGGATCTCAAGAAAATGATTTAACTAGGCATGACCAATCGGCATCACCATCTCAAACTTATAACAATACTGATGACAAATGTACGAACAAGATCAATATTGAGAAAAGGAGAGAGAATTTAGAGGGAAGAGATATAATTTTTTATTCAATATACAAGGGGTACATGTTACAATGAATAAACCCTCTTTATATAGAGGCTAAGCAAATCTAATTTGAGAAGGAAACAAGTAAATAAACCCTAATTTAGTCAAACTAGAAAACATATCAAACAATAACCTAATTCTTGTCAAACTACAATACTAATATAAATTAACTATCTTGATTCCCCATCAAATACTAAAGAAATGTTAGAATGGAGAAGCCCCTCAGCTTTAAGTACAGCTCAGATGCATCAAAGAAAGTGCACACACCTTATCATTCGCCTCAATACTATCAGTTCCACAGTATGGTGTTGTGAAGGTATAGTCATAATCAAGTATCACCTGATGATCAGGTTTGCTGCAGAATTTAGGAGATAAAAAGAATGAGAGAGTGAGGAATACACAAAGAGAGAAGATGAGATAATGTAGCAATTATTTAGTATTCATGACACTCTACTTCCAGTACAGAGAGAGAAGGAACTCAATAAATTTTTATAGGTCCTTTTGCATGAAATTCGTCATTGACTAAATTAACACTTCATGTACTTAGGCTTACTTCAACTAATTTTGAAGTAGTTTATATCTAGATACTCAATCCACAAATATAATTTATACTAATTCTTCTTATCTACCAAAATGATATCACATACAAGAATATATAGCATAGAACCTCATCTTGCATTTTCTTATTCATCATCAATCATAACTAAACAAATAATTATGGGCTTAAAGCTGAACACAATTGCAATTGTATGATAATAAGAATTCACTAGATTTTCCTGCACTTGTTCTCACCATGGACATAATCCACTCATACATATCCTCAACAATATCAATTACCCATTTTTCCATTCTTTTCAAATAAACATCATAGCATGTTTGTTGCAATCCCATAATTCTCTTTTTCTAAATCAATATAAATAGCCAAAGATACTTTTTCTTTCCTATATCACTCCATCAATCTCAAATTAATTGCCTTCATAGTCGATCTGCCTCGAACAAATCTAAAATGATTATGAAATATTAATTTCAATCCTATGTAGTCTGTCAAATACCCAAAACTTCACCTATTTTGATATTTTACTCACTAACTAAGGTTGTGTTTGATAAGCAATGTTTTCCATGGAAGTGTGAAAATCTTTTCCATTTTCCACAAAATGGAGTGTTTGATGGCTTACATTTTCCTAGGAAATCTTTTTCCACAGGCAGCCCCCACGCGCCACTTTTCCTTGATTTCATGGAATTGATTTTCTTTTGGTTTTGGTGGTTTTTCATTTTCCAATTTTTTTTTTTTTTAAGAAGTAAAGGGGGGACAAATTAGAATTACCAGGATGAAAAACGGCAATGATAGTGAAAGAATATTTGAAGCAATACGCACCGCCGTCGAGGAGGTGTGGGCCCCAGGTAAGGACAACGACAGAGTAGTACGAGACCGCAATTATCGAAAAATACGAGGAAGATCACGAAATATCTGAAGAACTTGATGCTGGAGCTGCGGAGCATAACCTGAATGGGTTCAGTACCATTCCGGGATAAAGCAAACTAGTCCTGGTTGAGGACAGAGTAAATTGGACGACCTTCGGGTTGTACGAGGTGGTAATGTCCGTTTCAAAATGTCTGGAGCTGGAGCCAGATTTTTGAGCCTTTGAAATGTTAGCTTGCTCAATTAGTTTAAGGTGGAAGAAATGAATGAATGTTAGGTACTTTGGTTGTGTTTGATAAGCAATGTTTTCCGTGGAAGTGTGAAAATCTTTTTCATTTTCCACAAAATGGAGTGTTTGATGGTTTACATTTTCCTAGGAAATCTTTTTCCGCAGGCAGCCCTCTCGCACCACTTTTCTTTGATTTCATGGAATTGATTTTCTTTTGGTTTTGGTGGATTTTCATTTTCCGACCTTTTTTTTTTTCTGCCAGCAATGGCAACAAATTATATCAATTGTGAAAAAATTTCACTTTTATTGATAATTTCCATGCAAAATAAAGTCAAACGAATGATATTCAGTATGGTAATTTTGTTTTTCAATTTTTTTTTTTTTTTTTTTAACAATTGGAACAAGTTCTAGACCCAATGGTAGAAAAAATTATCGGACAATTTCTATAAAAAAACGAAGTCAAATGGACACCAAACTTTCAACATTTCCAGGTGGAAAATTATACCAATCAAACACAATTAATTACAATTCCGAGTAAAATAATTTCCAGGCAATTCAATTCCCTGTAAAACATTTTCTTCCCACCCATTTTTCACCTTTGCAATCAAACGCACCATAAATGATAAGGCAAACATAATAGCTATGACAATGAGTTTGTCTATATTTGCACCAAAAAATAGCCCAAACTAGTAAATTGAGGGTTTTGTATTAACTAAAAGCATTCATCTGAGAGTTTCAAGGGAAAGCATCTACAGTTTCAGGCACCAGTAATGAGGATCTGGTGTATTTACCTTCTGAATTTCCATTGTTCAGCTGCAGGAACTTCCACCGGTGGTAATGACTCCTGCTTCCAACCAAGGAGAGCATCAAATGCATTAAAATGAATCTTAATGCCACTATTCACGTGCTTAAGAACCAAAGAACTTTCCCCAAAAATCATCTCGGGAAAGTGGGATGTCTGAAGCTTCTGTTCCCACCTTAGACAAAGAGGATGTAAGGCAATTAATGATTAAATTTCTCCACAATACGGAACAACATATATATATATATATATATATATATATATATATCAAGAGGCCAAAGCAGGACAAAATATAAAAGGATACAATGGTTCTAACCAGCATCTGCTCCAACACAAGCATTATTATTCAATGAAAGTCCATATATGCACTTAAATCCTTCCGCGACACTTGAAAAAAAATACTACATGCTTAATGAAACAGTGAAGTACCCCTTAATTGCTTAAACATACATGGCATAACACAGTCAACATTAACCTACCAGCTTTGGGCTGTCCTACACTGCAGTCCACTGAAAAGATCAAAGCATTCTCTTTCCAGAACAACTTTCCTCAAGCATGTCCTGTAAGAACCAGGTGAACATGTCTTTGGACTGCCTCGGTTCAACTTTTTTAGGGATAATGTCATAACCTAACTTGACCAACCAATTAAAATGAGATCTAATAATAAGATATTTTCTCCGACCAAGTTTAGATTGCAAAAATTAAAGTTCTGCCAACTCTTTGGAGAAGAAGCACTTTAAAGTTCATAACCTCTATTTCTTCATCCAACAGAAAGTAGAAAACAGGGTGACCAACGAAACTCAATTACAGTTGCTATGGAAATTCCCCAACCACGATTGCATTCAACAGAGTTAAAAATACAACCAAATCAACTTGAATCCTTTCTCAGTGCTGTTGATATGCTCCATTGTAATCATTATGTTTAGCCTTTCAAAACAACAATTTTCTTTTTTCTAATTTCTGACAACTAAAGCATATCAAAATGGCAATAACAATAATTAGGAAGGATAAGCCCACGACCCATGTAATAGTGGGACAAGTCCTAAAAACAAACAATGGTAGAAAATAATATAATTTGAGCGTAAGCCTTGCCTCAAAGCCAAAGAGGAGCTAAACCCTAATCTTTTTACTACCAAACTAAAACCTTGCATTCCAAATCTCGAATTAATTCCCTGCAGCTTAGCAATTCTCGAGAAAAACTCCAAACAAAACCCATAACTATGAATCAGTGTTCCAAATGATCGGCAGAAATTTCAAATTCGCTACACGTGATGTATAACCTAAGTTCTTGATCAGAAACCTTATCACACTTATTAATTGCTCCTCAAACAAACTAATAGCTACAGTTTTGATAACGCAACATTAAAATGATACACAAATTGCAATGAAGAAAAAGAGCGGATGATAGGATATACTGTTGGAGAAGCGAAGAGTTGAGAATGGGGAGCTTGCGCGATTCGATTTCCCACCCACGAATGCGAAGACCAAGTCGGCCGCCGTCGAGCGGCTCTGCTCCGGCGGCCTTGAGCTCCCTTTCGTCGCTATCCAATTCCATATTCTCCAATTATAGCCAACACCTCCGGTTTTTCCACGGTCAACTGGGAATTAGGGAGGCAGTGTCAAAGCCGAAAAGAAATAAGATGGAAAATTGAAAGAGGGTAGAGTAGGTTTCTTGCTAAAGAGATAGAATATACTTGGACAAACAAAAATGATTTGGTTGATGGATGGATAAAGGTATAATTATCGAGTGAGCACTACCTATTTTTAGTTGAGTTAATGATCAAAAAGTAAAATTATCACTCACGTAAAATTATCACTCACTTAATTAACTTGTAAAGAATATTGTAATCCTCAAAAATTACATAGCATACACAGGCGGAAGGAGCAGGGACGAATCGTTATGTAGACCGTTGAGTGTTGATCGGTGATCGATGATCATTAACAATTAACGATTGTACTAGTCGAAAATATAATTCAATACATATGTAAATGCACTAAAACGTAAAAAGTATATACATATGAAAATATAATTCAATACAACTCAAAATACTAAAAAAAAAAAAATACACCACTACTTTGTAATTGTAAACTTAGACAACTGCATTCTATGCGGTCTCATATTTTGAAAACGTTACAATATTGCCTCATTCTCAAATTTTATAAAAATATATTTTTCCACGTAAATCGTCATATTGTCATTCAACTAGTCATCTCCCATTTTATTGCGCAAATCACTCTTAACTAGATTCATAGCAGAAAATACTCTTGCAATACTTGCAGTTGCCACGGTAATATCAAAACCAATGTGATTAGCCTATAAACCAATGGAAAATAAC
>CAIGRN010026803.1:0-20735 GCA_903798345.1 Fraxinus anomala
GGTCAAACCACAACAAATCTCTACTTTGAACCAAATTCCAACACAAGAAATTTCAAGTCATGACTCCATCAATAAACATCACTCATCATCTTTCAAACAAGTTTCAATAGACCCACTAAATTCAAGCAATATTCAAATTTAGCAATATGAAGTGGTTTGTCATCATATCGGCGGGATTATCCTTGGTATCGATATTGCTCACTACAATATCACCACGAGCAATCACATCACGCACAAAATGATACCTTACATCAATGCGCTTAGTCCTCTCGTGAAACATCTGATCATTTGTCAAGAAAATTACACTCTGACTATTAAAGAATATTGTAGACATATGTAAGTCTTCACTGATTTCACCAATCAATCTTTTCAGCCACATAGCCTCCTTACATGCCTCTATAATAGCCTTGTATTCTGCTTCTGTTGTAGAAAAGTTACTGTATTTTGCAAAGTAGCTTTCCAACTAATAGCATAACCTTCAAAGGTAAACACATACCATGTAAGCTATCTCATCTGATCAAGATCCTCTGTATAATCTGAATCCATATACCCAATGACTTCATCTGGATTTCTATCAAAATACAAACAAGCATTAGAAAAGCCTCTCAAGTATTTGAAGATCCACTGTACTGCTTTTCAATGTTCCTTACCAGAATTTGCCATGTATATGCTAACTGCACTAACTGCATGTGCCAAATTAGGTCATGTACAAACTATAGTATACATAAGTGAACCAACTGCATTGGAATAAGGAACCCGAGACATGTAATCAATGTCTTCATTTGACTGAGAACACACAAGTTAGATGATAATTTGAAGGGGACAGCTAGGGAGTACTGACAGCTTTCGCATTCACCATATTGAATTTTTCAAGCACCTTCTCAGTGTACCCTTTCTGACTCAAATACAATTTGCCAGCCTTTCTATCCCTCAAGATTTTCATACTAAAAATCTTATTTGTTGTACCCAAATCTTTCATGTCAAACTCCTTGCTGAGTTATTACGTAACTTTTCTGACCTCTGCTTTTTCTTTGACTGCTATGAGCATATCATTAATATATAATAACAAATATGTAGTCGATCCACAATCTTCCTTTTTGAAGTGCACACAACTATCATAATTATGTCTGAAGAAATCATGAGTAGTCATAAATAAATCAAACATCTTATACCACTACCTCAGTGACTATTTTAGTCTTGACATCTATCTGCTCAAGCTCCAAGTCATTCTTAGCCACCACTCCAAGTAAAGTCCGGATTGAACTATGCTTCACAGCTGGTGAGAACACATCTGCAAAGTCAACACCTGAAATCTGACCATAACCATTTGCCACCAATTTAGCCTTCATCTAGCATCTTCAATCCCTGATGTGCATTCCTTTCTTTTAAACACCCATTTGCAGCGACCAACTTTTTTACCTTTAGATAATTTTACCAAGTCTCAAGTGTTATTTTTGCTCAATGATTCAATCTCTTCCCACATAGCAATCATCCATCTGCTAGAATCGCTGCAACTGACTGTCTCTGAATATGTAGTAGGCTCCTCAGTGGAATCAATGCCTTGAACCACACTCAATGCATAAGCTACCAAATCTGATTTCCCATACTTCTGTGGACGTTTAATCTGTCTGTGGGGTCGATCCTTAGCTATTGAATACTGTAGAGCTGATGATGTAGGCAAAGTAAGTAAGATATTACTGTCTTCAACCCCGAATTTGACCGATCTGTAGTAAACTATTTTGCACCTTTGATTGTTCCTATAAACTAATTTTCCACTCTACCTGAATTAAATGATTCTTATCCTCAGTTTTATAAAAATCCCCAGGAGGTGAACCACGAACCATAGCAAGTTCACCAAATACTATATCCCTACTAACAATCACCCTTCTAGTCTCAGGATACCACAATGTATACCTATTCATACCTGATTTATACTCAAGAAAGATGCACTTTATAGACCTAAGCTCCAACTTCCCATTATCCACATGAATATAAGCAGGACACCAAAAAAATCTTCAAATCAGAATAGCAAGGAGGTTTACCAAATCATACATCTTCTGATGTCTTTTTATCAACGACAGTTGATGGTGAGCGATTAATCAGAAAATGAGCTGTAGTAGCAGTTTCAAACTAAAAAGTCTTATGCAACCTAAAATTTGAAATCATACAACGAACATTTTCCATCAAATTTCTATTCATCCGCTCTGTCACACCATTCTGTTGAGGAGTTTCAAGCATTGTCAAGTGTCTCAAAATGCCTTTAGCCATGCAGAAGTTATTGAATTTATATTAACAAAACTCTAATATATTATCTGTGCGTAGACGTTTCACCTTCTTTTCAGTTTGCTTTTCTACCAATGTTTTTCAATCCTTGAAGGTCCCAAACACATCACTTTTCATCTTCAAGAAGAATATCCAAACTTTCTTAGATAATTTATCAATCACTGTTAACAAGTAATAATGGCCTCCTTTTGATGGTACACTAGCGGTCCCTAAAGACATGAATGAATATATATATATTCAAGTGTTCCCTTCGTGTTGTGTCTTGCTTTCGTGAATCTGACTCTCTTCTGTTTTCCAAAAACACAATACTTACAAAAATTTATTTTGCTGGTATTCTGCCTATCAAGAAGTCCCCTTCTACTTAACTCTGACATGTCATTCTCACTCATATGCCCGAGCAACATATGCCAAAGTTTTGTAATTTCATCATCTGTCAAATGAGAAGTAGAAACTGTTTCATCCCCAATTACTATGAAACTATGCAAAAATGTACAATTTTGTAGAGCTTTTAGGTCCTTTCATGACTACAAGAGCACCCCAACTCACTTTCAGAACTCCACATTTACCGGTGTATATGAGATTCCACTTCAATTTTAAGACATACCTTACATCTGTAAGTGTTCTGATAGCACCATTGAACATTCTGATTCTGACTGTACCAACTCCGACAATTTTGCAAAGGCGCAGTTTCCCATATTAACTGCACTCCTCGAAACTCCTTCATATGTTGAAAATCAGTCCTGACACATATGAAAAGTGCAAGCCAAGTCAAGAACCCATTCCTCATATGGTTTAGAATCCATGTCAGAAATCATAAGAAGCTCTCCTTCACTTTGCTCATCTTTCACAACATCAGCCTCCGCTGAATTAACAAGTTGCTTCCATTTCTCAGTAGCACCAGCAGCTTTATTTCTATTCTTCAAGTCATAGCAATCAGCTTTAATATGACACATCTTACAATAGTGTATTCTCAGCATGTCTAGATTTCGATCTGTCCCTCATATTTTTGCTAATTCCTATCTAGATTTCTCTTACGCGCAACCAAACCTTCAATATGATTCTCATATCTTCCAGCAAGATGCATCATCTTTTCCTTAGATATTAAAATATCATAGACCTCTTCCACGGTGAAAGTATCCCGACTATAGAGAATAGTATATTTAAAAGTCACATATGATGGCGGCAGAGAATACAACAACATCAAGGCCAAGCCCTTCTCATCATACTTAACTTCCAATGTCTTCAAATCGGCCACGATTTCTTTGAACGTAATTAAGTGATCATCCAATGATGCACCTTCAGACATCCGGTGAGAATACAAGCGCGATTTCAAGTGTAACTTGCTGGTCAAACTATTTGTCATGCAAAGTTGCTCTAACTCCAACCACAACGTAGCGACATTTCGCTTCTTTAGAACATCCTGAATAATTTAGGTCTTGTTTGTCATCCATTATTGTGTTGAAAATGGAGGAATGAATAGTATTTTTGGAGAATGTGTGGTTGAAATTTAAAGTAACTTTATTGGTTTGTGTGTAGAATATTTTATTTCTCTTCTTTAGAACATCCTGAATAATTTAAGTCTTATTTGTCACCTATTATTGTGTTGAAAATGGAGTAATGAATAGTATTTTTTGGATAATGTGGTTGAAATTTAAAGTAATTTTATTGGTTTGTGTGTAGAATATTTTATTGAGTGAATGTGTGGTGGAAAATCTTACTATTATTTTGAAAAAATGGTAGACAAACATGGGCTTAATTTGAAAGATGTAGATGGATTTGAGATTGGACTTTCCAATTCCTATACTACTTTTCGTCTTGCATCCAGTTAGTAGGTATCCTATCAAAACCAAATAATGCTTCCCACAAAAATATCTATGCTAGAACCGCTCGCACTTTACTTGCCATTAGGTAAATCTCGTGTTTCAATCCAACAATAGGATATCATACTTTATTGTCGCCATGGGATACAATCAACATCGATCTACTACCACTTGTTTTGAATTTGGATCGTAAGATAATGACGATAATGAAATAAACAAAAGGAAAATAAACACCAAAATTTACGTGAAAACTCAATACGAGAAAAAATCACGTGCGGAGAAGGAGAAATCCACTATAATCAATAACAATTGTGTTTATAAAATTTCAATGCACTCAATTGAAATCTAAAGCTCTCAACATGTTGTATATATCTCTCTCTATTATGTTATGTTATTTTTTTTCTATGTAAGTCGTGATTGAGAACAAGTTGTAGAAAAATAGGAATCCAAAATCGTGTTAAAACCAAAAACAGGATTGGACCGCGACAACACAGCTCCGACGAGCGACCAAGTCTCAGGTTGTTTTCTACCAGATCCGCTTGAGAGTCCAGCTAGTGCCAAGTTAGCGAAAATGCGGCCACTTTTTCTTCCAGTCTATAATTTTGATCTCTTCAAAATTACTCTAATTTAGACTTCAATACTCACTAGAATTTGAATCAAACCACAACAAAAATAATGTCTTGAATAGTAATTTTTAAGAGAATATGTTGTTTAAAAATAGAAAAAAAAATTAAGTTTATGTATATAATGTTTTACTAGTGAGTGTGGTTAAAAATGAATGGATAGTAAAAAAAATTTGAAAATAATAGTTGTCAAATCGGAACTGATATTTATATATTTTACATGAATTCAATGATGTATTTAACATCAATAAAACCATTTTTTAAAACTATGATTTAATTTTTAATCACATTATAATTAGAAATTGAAAAATCAAACATAATAGATTGCGCGTACTCAATCCACAATATTTGCATCATTCAAACAGTGTACAACAAACATTGGGAGCGTATGCTACTAAGCTGTCATTAACACTGAAACACTAAATTTCACGAAAATTAACATTTTTAAGTCATATCGGAGCGTCTATAATAGCCGTTTATTAAGCAACGGCCACGATTGAGCAAACTATCCCAACGTTTAGTTTTCTCCAACGGTCAAAAATCACAAAAAATATATAAACATTTTCCATAATGTAGACCCATACAATGTTGTCCCTCTCTCTATAAAATCTGAGAACCCTCCAAGGTTTATCAACCCAACATTTTATTTTTGTTTTACAGAATATTCTTGATCTTGATTTGAGGGAAGATGAGTGTTTTGCAGTATAAAGAAGGCGCGACTGCTACTGATCTTCAGATATGGAACAATGCCGCCTTTGATAACGGAGATCTTAAAGAATTTTCTGGGAATAAGCCTTCTTGGAGTCCTTCGAAGCCCATTTTGTTGAATTCAACAGAGTCGTTCATCTCGAATTCTTCGAGCAAAGAGAATGAGGGTCCTCTGTTTGAGAACCCAATTTCTTCTGTTTCTTCTTCTCTCAGATCTGTGGTGACACCTTTCAAGCCGGTAAATTATAATGGGGCTCCGGAGAATTTGAAAACTAGAGGAATTTCGAAACAAGGTTTTGAAAAAAAGGTGGATTTGAAGAGTTTTGATGAGGATATTGAGGAGATTGAGATGGAAATTAAAAGATTGACTACAAGATTAGAGGCTTTGAAACTGGAAAAGTCTGAGAGAAGTGTAAAAACTGTGGAAAAGAGAGGAAGAGTAATCCGGGCGAAGTTTATGGAACCGAAACAGAGTGTTAAAAATGAGGAAGAGAAGAAAGAGATTGAACAAACTTCATCAACAAGAGCAAGAACTGGGGTTCAGAGGAAGGGGCTTAGTTTAGGACCTGCAGAAATTTTTGCTGGAGCACGAAGGGGAATGAGTATGGGGCCTTCTGAGATTTCTGGATCTGCAAAATCCCGGAAATTGGGCAAGCAAGAAAGGATAACACCTGTTCAGCCTATACAGAGTAAGGGGCTTAATTTGGGACCTGCAAAAATTGTTGCTGAAGCGCGAAGGGGAATGAGTATGGGGCCTTCTGAGATTTTTGGATCCGTAAAATCCCAAAAACTTGGAATGATCACCCCTGTTCAGCCTTTACAGAGTAGACGAAAATCTTGCTTCTGGAAGTTACAAGATATTGATGAAGGGAAAGTGATGAGTAAAGAAAGGGGGAAAAGTTCAAGTGTTAGCCCTGATTCAAGAAAAACTATTGCAAATTCTCGGGTTTTATCAAGACAGGCTGTTACTACAATTGTATCCAAGAAGGCTGTGAAGAAAGAGGATCGAATGGTAAATTCAGTTCAGCCCAAGAAATTGTTCAGAGATGGCGAGAAGTCCGTTCCTGCTAAGCCATTAAGGACAGGGAGAGTTGTGGCCAGCCGGTATAATCAGAGCACAAATCCTGCCTCCGAAATGAGAAAGCGATCCTTGCCAGAGAATGGTAAGGATGAGAAAAGGGGTGATAAGAAGCGCTCTCTATCAGCCGGGAAATCACGTGTAACTTTCATAGATGACAAGAATTTAAGCATTGAAAGTCGGGTGAAAAAGCGATGGGAAATTCCGAGTGAAGTTGTTGTTCATAGTAGTTTGGTGGAGGGTGAGAATTCTCCACGGTCTACTACTGTTGTACTTGATTTGCTTCCAAGGATTAGGATTTCTCAGTGCACCAATGAAAGTCCCCGGGATTCTGGCCCTGCGAAAAGAGTGGTTGAATTGATTGGGAAAAAATCATACTTCTGCAATGATGAGGAAGTGGAGCCATCAGTTTGTCAAGCCTTGAGTTTTGCAGAAGAAGAAACTGAAGAAAACTAAAGGGAACAACAAAAAGAGGTTAAAAATTATCCTTTTCTCACTCCCATATTACAGCACAGTTTTGCTTCTTCTGAACTAATACTCTTAATTTTCTTTAATGGGGGATTATGATTGTTGTAAGCTTTTCGTTTTAATGCGTAATGATCATTGAGAAAGCATACTTGTGCCTTCTCCTACTACTTCATGCCTCAGTGAAATCCTTTCTGGTATAGTTTTCTTCTTACCCTCTTCGTGATTGAATCTTCAGGGTTACCCAAAATGATTGAATTTTTGTTTCTAGAATCAACTCTCAAACGTTTGTTAAAACTCTCAAATCAACTCTTTGTTATTTACTTCATGGTACTTCAAATAAACTAAGAGTTGATAAGAATGTCGTCCGTAAATTATGCATTCCCGTTTTCAAAAACGCTTTCCTACACCAATTTATCAACTAAAATTAATCAAAACAAGTTTTGTGACAAAACTACTATTATTATGTACTAGTTCTTGAATGTCTTTCATTTGGAAAGCAAAGTGTATTTTAACTTGATGTATCAATAAATATTCATCTGCAATATCTAAACTTGTCTAAAGAAAATTAGGTAGACAACGTGAATGACGCAGATGAATATTCTCAGAGTTTCATGGGGCCAATCTAGCTTTTAGTAAAAATAATGTTATTCACGAAACTTATGCCAAGCCGAGTTTGCACACAATCATGCTAACAAAAGGAGAATGGGTTTTAGCCCTTTTCAGATGGTGTATAGCCTTGTGCCATGGGGTCTGTTAGATCTTTCACTCTCGAATAAAACTCACTCACACAGTTACCCGGTTGATTTTGTAGATAGTCTTGAACACGTTCATGATGCTACACCAGTTTCACTCTCAACTTTGTATGTTACAAACAAACGACAATGCAAAATAAATAATGCAAGTCCTATGAAGAACACTGGTCGTATCAAACTGCGGAAGAATATACAGTGAAGGGGGCATTAGAATAATGGCATGTACTTCAGAACATTCACGTCTTTGCCTCAGATACGGCTTGAATCTCTCCCGAAAATGAATCTCCTTGTCCAATCACTTACTACTAATACTCTCGTGCGCCAGCTAACTTGCTTGCTGAGTGTAAAGAAAAAATCAGATCATGAATGAACATAACCATCACACGCTCAATAGAAAATAATGTTATTGAACCAAGTTCTCACCTTGCATATACAGAATACCAGAGCCATTGCGTGCTATGGCCCATTGAAACCCAATCTCCCGGCAGTTCTGCTGCTACTTGCTCCCCACCAACGGGCGCAAATTTCCCGAAATGCCTGTACCTGGTAGCAGAGAAGCTGGTGTATCAAAATTTTTATGCATGAACCAAAGCATTATGCTGTACAGAAAGGAGCATTTTCTATACATAATGCCTAATGGCTATCAAGAACTCAATCTACTCTTGACAGGCTAACGAGGCAATAATTTATTGAGTAGCATATGAAACAGGCGAAGTCCTTCCATACCCCTCCGCAATTTTTATGTCATGGTTAAATCCTGGCAATAATTTTTAGATGCTTTACAGGCTCAGGAAACAAAATATCTAGTAAAAGCTACTTATTGATGATTTCTCGGTGAAATTCAAAAATTCTGGTGGATTTTTAAACAACAATTTTACAATAAGTTTCATTAGTTGATGCAATTAACATCAGCAAACCAATTTATATTCAAGCACCGGAAATCAACCTAAACAAATAATTACAAAAGGATTCCGGGAGATGTATTATAGAGTACCAGAAAATTAAACATGTGAAAACCACTTATGCTATAAAGGACTCAAACTGGCAATATGCCTAGTACTAATGGGACTGGGAAGGCAAAAACCGAATTAAGCTACTTGTTCAGATGTGTACACCTTTGTTGACAGATGATGATATTGCATACATTTTATAATGAGGTGCATGCATTTTGACACTTGATTTGAATTTAGCTGACAAAAATCTAGCTTATAAAAGGTGCATTCAATTCGGTAAAATGCCAAAGTGAAGGGAAATCCACTGATACCTCCAAGTCCTGCAAAGTGACATTAAAAGATGAAAGAAGTGAAGTTGATGTCAACTACTTTCTTGTTTATTTTGCATTTTAGACCATTGCAGTTTCCTCTATGCAAAACATGTTAATAGTAGGTATACATGTCATTACCATGATTAATGATGCACAGGATCATGCACTTCATTCTGTGCAATAATAGGGACAAATTGGTTTTGCAATCATGTTTGGTACGTACAATTTGTATCGGTAATATATTTCCGGCTATTTTCTGTTCTAAGATGTAAATAACAGGTTGGCCTGTTATGTTCATTACCCAATATCATGCTAAGAATAGTTCGGATTTCCAAAAGAAGATGCCATTCATTTAATGAGAAATAAAAAGGAATATCGAAAATTCGAGTGGCTAAAGCTGAAGCAGCTACTTTCGAAGCAACAAAAAGAAAAACGACGACTGGAGTGGGAGAGTCAGAGTTGAAAAGAGGATTCCTAACTTCTTTCTCTCATTCTTTTACTAAGATATCAGTTCTCACTCTTCAAATAAAGAGTTCAAGACGAGCAGAGACTTTAATACATCAACATGCAGATACTAACAACAAACCAAACATTAGAATACCTACAATACAGCTAGCAATTATCTACTTGAAAAGTTCTTCCTTCACGTTTCATTTGGAACAAGGTTGATCCTCTGTTAAATATGTTAGTGATGAGATCATAGTTTTTGACATCTCAAGAAAAACATAAAATAGAAAATAAAAGAAGATCAGCACTATGGGTATAAACAAATTTCCATCCCTCTGAATAAGAGACAAAGATCTATATAGGAATAAAACGCTTCTGGTGATTCAGTAGTAAAATTGCTAATTTAATCTCATCAGCTGATCAGCAAGGACACTCCAAACCATGTGGGCACGAGGAACAAAAAGAGATACATTACATGTTCCATTATTTTATTAATACATCCCATTTATATCACCTTAATTAGGAGGAGGTTGAGTTATGCATATAACTACGGAAGACAAAAGTATGCAGGGTAGCCTTGCAGAGAGAAAGGGGTACCGGAAAGGACGGAATTCATGACGACCTGAACCACTAAACCGACGAGGGCCTTCCGGATCATGTTTACCTTTCGACTTTAAGTTAAAGCACCTAGAAAGATATGCACCTTGTTGAGCAGCAACCTGATATTAAAGAGGTTAAATTAAATATCACTACATACTCCATAACCATCAAGTGCATCTTCCATATGTAGTATTAGATTGTACTGAAGTGTACAATGAACAAAATTTTAACTTATTTAATAGTGTCTACTGCTATCTAATCCACATTACCAGACATTCCATAAGTGAAATGGAGAAATTCAAGTAAACATACTTGTGCAGTAGCAGGAAGACTCTTCATTTGCAAATCTACATGGGAAAGTGCTAACTTAAAACCTTCAATATCTACTGCGTCCCTCTCATTCCCTTCTGAATCTTTTAGCAGATCAGCCAGTTGGGAAAAATGCTTGCTTTTCAAATACAATTCCACTTGAGGGTATCTGATTATAATATCCTCAACCACATCTTGGAATTCTTCAATAGTAAGGATACCAGAATCATCCTTGTCAGCAGCTTTAAATATAGTCGAGATATCTTCCTAAAAAACAATGGTAGAAAAATAACACATGATATGGTAAAATAATATATTCCCTCTGCATAGAAAGCTCAGTACATTAGCTCACGTACCATGATTTTACGTTGATCTACAGTGGCACAATCACCAAGGGCATATACATCCTCACGTCCTTTTACACGCAACCATTCATCAGTTGCTAGAATCCGCCTATTTCCCTTCATACACAACAGAGCACATATGAAACTAGCTGATGTAACAGTACTCATCATAACTAGATATTCACTTAGACAAAGATTAAAAAAATATTGTAACTATGCAATAGCAAAGTAACCGCAGTGTGTGTATATATGCATGTTTGGTGGGGAAGGCTTAGACCTGGACTGTTTTAAAAAAGAGAAGCTAAAATCCTGTTCGTGTATTCCAAATCTGTAGATAGATAAATTCCACAATAAGCATACCTGGCCAACTTGCTCCATGAAGTCCTTCACAACTGGCCGAGTGCCTACCCCAGTTGACCACAACACTATCCCATGCGGCATAGAAACGTCCTCTCCAGTTGATTTGATTTTCATGTTAACCAATTTATCAGAGACATTTACTACGCGACATCCTGTTAAAACGTCAATACCATCTCGTTGAAACTTCTGTTCAGCAAATGAGCTAATTCTTTCATCAAACCTACAGAGACAGGTACAAGATTGAAGTTCTCATTTCATGATACTTTTTAATAAGCATTTAATTTTAAAAAATGATTTCAGTATTACTATTTGAAAGTCATGATTCTTCCGTAGAATCTATTCATGGTATTGTCCGAAACGAGAATTGAAACTCGGCAGTATTTTGGAATTAAGAAAAGCTAAAACCTTGCACATTAAACAGTCCAGTCTCTATTCACTGCGTACCAAACAGGCTCTCAGAGCAATGTGAAAACATATACAGGTGGGATCCTTACATGTTTAAGATATGATCTCCAGATTGGATCACTGTTATTTTCACTAAATCAGTAACCAGAGGATATATTTTGAGTAAGTCTTCATGTAGGAAGTCATGAAGCTCTGCAGCAAATTCTATACCAGTTGGACCCCCTCCTACAATTACGAAATGGAGATTTGTCTTCCGTTCTTCTTCAGTCAATTCCGGAAGGACAGCTTTTTCAAAACAATCTATTACAGCCCTACGAATCCTTTGAGCATCCTCTACTTCCTGAAAGAAATGTTTATCATTTCTTGGTTAAACAAAATATTGTACAAGCACTTGACATCTTTTAAGAAGAAGTGTTGCATACAAGGCCAGAATTTGGATTTTAGGTAAATATAAAA
The DNA here is from genome assembly GCA_903798345.1 of Fraxinus anomala. Classification (NCBI taxonomy): domain Eukaryota; kingdom Viridiplantae; phylum Streptophyta; class Magnoliopsida; order Lamiales; family Oleaceae; genus Fraxinus; species Fraxinus anomala. Next base: position 11,918 of record CAIGRN010026803.1, read on the forward strand.
GACACAAACAACACAAAGGTTTTACGTGGTTTGACACTAGGCCTATGTCCCATTCACTAGAAATCAAAAGGAGATGTAAGTTGTGGATCAGCTAAAACATGTTTTTTGCACTTAAAAGCCTAGGACCCTTTGAAGTGAGACTTTAGTGCTGAAAGGGTGGATTGACGCCAGTGCCACATGGACAGACAGGACAAAACATGACTTAAACAGCCCACAGTCTGCCTCTCTCTCACATGTTTACAGAACTCTTCGTATTCTATCTAACTGGTTTTCTTCTTCTTAATAGGGTTCATCAAGATCCTTCTTAGTCTCTTGTTAGATTTGGGATTTTTGTCAGCTTTTGGGTGTGTTAGTGTATGTTGTTCACCATTTATGAAGTGAGAGTGAGGACTCAGTTGGCAAATGAATAGTTCTTTGTGTATTTGGTCGGTTGATGTCCTCTGTTGGGAATGTGGCTTGTAAATGTTGGATCTGATGTTCCTTAGCACATGTTTTGTGCACCCAGTGGAGCTCTGGGATGTAGATCGGATTAGATCAAACCTCGTTAAATTTTTGGCGCTTGTCTTCAATTTTACTTCCCACATTTGGTTGACTTTGTGTTTGCTTCATTACACATGTAAAAGGCTGTACAAATCTCTAACAAGAGAGAATATAAAAGAGTACAAAGTACTCAATCCACAATCTCCAATCATCACAGTTTATCATATGCAAGATTAAGAACAAATCAATGTTTCACCAAAAGATAGTTCTCTCGAGCTCTCTCACTCAAATTGGGATGGAGAAAATACAAGGAGGAGGATCCTATATAGGTGCGCAAAACGAAAGACTTTTGATTTTTGATAAAGTCAAATCCTATTCTACGCATATTTTTACAAAGACACAATTGACAAAGCATTATCATCTCATGAGATAGTTCACTATCTTCATCGGTTTCCATGTCATGACTGGTCATATAGTATTAAGGAAAATTATACATTGATTCCATGAATGAGAAGATTACCTTCAGAAAATGGCAATGCTCCAATACACCAGGTGTGTTAAATGTGTTTACTTGGGCTCCAACTGCTATAACCAAATAGTCATATTCTAAAGAGAATTCGTCACTTCCGACTAAATTTTCATCAACACTAGAACGGCAGAAAACTTTTTTGTTTGCTGGATCAATCTTGAGGCATTCCGCTTCCCAGAATTGGATTTGCCCACTTCTCTGTTAGAACAATAGTTTATGGATAGAAACACAAGAATAAAATTCTTCGGTAGGTCAAGTATACAATTAGTGAAACCCCGAAAAAAATATCAAGAAGCTGAAAAAATGTAAAATTGAATTTAAGCATTGAGAGGACAGCAAAATTTCTGCCAAATATATGTATGCATCAACAAAAACAATAGCATGTTTAGTAAGCAGTAGTGGATAGGGCTGAAAGCTACAAAAACAAGATCATAATCTGAGTGTTGTCCATGTACCAAACATGCATTGAGTGTTTCATATGCAGCTATTCTGAGTGGGAGAACGTGCCCAACAAATTCCACCTTAAAACCATTTTTACCTTTTTTGTAATGTTTCGGATAGGCTCTACAATACTTCGTGCCTCAACTGTTCCACACGTGACACTAGGTAACAAAGGGGTAAAGGCAAAGTAATTTCTTGGTGAAACCACCTTAACATCATAAGATTTTGCATCCAGATCCTTCAGGAAGCTGGTAGCGGCCCATCCCGTACCAAGCACCACCACCCTTTTCTTCTGTGGTTCCTCTTGATTGTGTTCAACAGCGGATCTTTCACCATCTGAATGTGCGTCTGCACATGCAATGAGACCTCCACTACTGAAACAGAAAGCACAAATGGACAAAATTCAAATTCAGCTGTGGATAAATGCTAAGGGGTACTTCTAAGGGGGGAATTATTGAATCGTGTACATACTGAGAATGTTTGGCGTGCAATACACAAGACAGTTTAACTTCATTTCCTTTACTTCATTTCATTCCTTAGTATTGTTGATTTCCTTCCCTCCTCCCTACTAAATATGCCAATCTCGGGAAAAGATTCATGGGACTAAACTTATGGGCAGACTGTAACAACAAAACCACCCGCTAAATTGAATGTGTTGATGAAAAGTATTTCTCCTTAAAATCATGATAAGGTGTTTTGTTGATTTAATAGCACAACTTCAGCCAAAAAAATGAAATTAAATTAAAAAAACAGTGGTATCTATGATAAAACTCATGATATAATCCTGATTCATACCATAATATAGAAACTAATAAATTAGGCATACTCCTATTTAATCTGAAATTAAGAACATGTCCCTTAACAATCCAAAACGATGAAAACACCATCTTCAAAATAATAAATTCATATAAATTATTAAAGAACCAACCCCGCATTACAGATTATAAAACTAATCCGAGAATGTTTCATCAATTTTAAGGAAAAAAAATTATTAAATCAAATTAAATTTCCACAGAGAGTTTGCAAATGGTACCAAATTTTGAAAACAGAGGTTCTGCAGGAATAGTATTTAACAAATAAACATGAAATGTAAACGTTATGCTTAAAAAGGGGATCAAACAGAACCTGATAGAGCAGAGAACCAAAAGCTTAGAGCCAGATGAGTAATTATGAAGAACTCTGTTGAAATATGAGAAAAAACTCATCTTTTTTCACTAATAAGTGGATTAAGGGGCTGTGGGTATACTCTCTTACCGAAAGAAATGCTGCTATATGACTGACAGTGACATGTTATAATGAGTGTGAAAAGTTCTTGGGAAAATGTTCAAGAAAGAAAAAAATTTTAACCTTGAATCTTGGTCCCACAATCTCTGTACAGCCTTATCCCATTTTTGTCTCTTCTGACACTTGTCAAGTCCTGTATTATTTTCGGTTCACCCACTGAATTAACTATGTTGACTCCTTTCTCTAATTATAGTGCAAATCAATAATTATGCCAGCCACACTTGAAAACTCTGTAAGATTTATCTATTTTTAAAGTAATTAGCACATGATGTCACACACTTCACTATTTTGGTGAAAATCGTTCTCATCTTTTATTTTTTGACATTTTCATCTTTATTTTCACATTTCATTACACAAAAAATCACTTACATTCATTTTCTCAATTAAAAATTATGAAATGACGAATATACTATTCTCTTTAAATAAAATAAAAAGAAAGAGAAAAAATTAATTGCAATTATAATCCCAAATTTTTTGAAAATCGAAAATGAATTCTAAATAAATTATTAAAAGGATAATTAACACATAATGTTATTACATTTCACTATTATTTTATTGCAAAAAAATCCTTACTTTTTTTTTTTACATTTTCACACTTAATTATACATTTGACTGCACAAACATTTATTTCTATCTATTTTCATCCAATTTCTCAATAAAATGTTGTAAAATGACGAATATACCCTCCTATTTAAATTTAAAAAAGTAAATAATTAATTGTAATTATAGTCTCAATTTTTTTAAAAAAATGTGCAAACGAATCCCAAATAAATTATTAAAGGATTAAATATTTTAAAAATATATATTTTATTTAAATATGAGAATATATTCATTATTTCACGGTTATTTATCGAGAAATTGAATGAAAATTGATGGAAAAAATTGTTTGCACAATCAAATGTGTAATTAAAGGTAAAAATGTCACAAAAAATAAAAATAAAAGATATGAATGTTTTTCGCAATAACAGTGAAATATAGAAACATTTGTATTAATTACCATTTTACTAATTTATTTGAGACACATTTACAGTTTTAAAAAAATTGGAACTATGATTACAATTAGTTTTTTCTCTCTCTTTTTGTTCTATTTAAAGAGAAAAGTATATTTTTCGACAAGAGTGAATATGCCAAAAAAATGAAAAATAAAGACATTTTCCACATTAACAATAAAAAGTGGAGAAATGTTCTCGAAACCTATTTATTTTACTAATCACTCACAAAGTACTATAAATGTGCATGCACGTTACTGGTTAAATTATTTAATAAACACATCAATTCTTACGTAATATAATACATTGCTTAACGGATACTCTAATATTTTTCTCTTCTCATTAGTCATTACTACTACCTTCAAACATCAACTTGTTCGTATAAAATCAGCGCAAAGGCAAGGCAACAATTTAAAACTCGGCAAGTTAATTTCTAATATATTTCTTGAAACGTATATTCAACCGTAAGAGAGTATATATATATTTTGACTTGGCTGGGCACAACAAATAATATCGGTACGATATAAAATTGCCAATTAGGTAAAACTAACCTGTCCAACTCATAATCAAGTCTTGATTATTTAATCAAGGCATAAGCACATATTTCCTATTTGATCAAATCAAAATAGTAAACTTGATATTTTTTTTAAAACTAACTTTTAATTCACAAGAGATCATAGAGCAATGTTATTTCAGTACACAGAGACACGTAAAATCGTGAGACACATACCTCCTTACATTACATCGAACTATTTCCTACAACGTTTTCACTTAAAGCATGTTTGGCATTGGCTAAAAGCAGAGAAAGGGACTTCTTTCTATCCTTTTCCTGGTAGTTGGAATGGTTACCTCTTCTGAATAACTTTAAATGTCCAAAAGAAGTCTGTTTCAATCTTCTAACCGAAATCAAACATGCTCGTAATAAGTTGTTTGATACCAAACTTATATTGGTTCCAAATCCAGTTCGATAATTTAGACTTTTGTTATTAACTAAAACCAATGTAAATTCTATTATAATTAGAACATCTCCAAAAAACTCTCTATTTTTAAAGAGCATATTTTATCATTTGAAAAGCATTTAAAAATTTAGAAAGTTAAAATTTTAAATTACTTCAACAAGCTCTTTATATTTAATTCTTTAGATTATTTTATTGCTTTCCTACGTTGAAAATTGAAACTTTTTAACTGCATTAAATTATAGAAAAAACTCACTCTCTAAATTAAAATGTTAATTTAAAGAGCCATTTGGAACATGATTTTAAATATTGACTCTTTAAAATAGAGAGTATTTCATATTTAAAGAGTCACTTGAAAATTCTCTTACGTGTGGAGAGTTATTTAACTCCATTTTTGGGGAAATTTACAGACTTCAGCTTATGGATAACACAACAATTTGTTTTCTTAAGACCTCAGAGCAATGACTTTTTAACTAATCATTTTTTTTTCTTTCTTCCAACTAATTTTCTAATATATTTTAATAAAACTTGTGCTCATGCCTTAAAAGTCATGGCCTCACAAAATGTGTGGTTAAAAAATATAAAAAGTGGACATAAAATAAAACGAAATATAAAGCACGAGCTGCTTATTGTCTAATTTCTTGTGAGACCACCTCCAAATACATTTTTAAACGCAAATTGTGTGAGGCCCATAACTTATAAGCCATGGGCATATCTGCCAAACCAGCCAGGCAAGGGCCAAAATATCACGAGACAACCTAGCCCACACAACTCGACATTTCTATAGCCCAATTAAAGTAAAGATATTTCACATCCTACTTATGGGAAATTAATACTTCAAAATTCCATGATCCAAATGACCTTAAGAAGCATATTAATAAAACTTTATATCATGACCTCAGCTATCCAATACGACAATGTGAAGTAATATTATAACATACACTCTTCTATTTATCTTTATGTTAAATGCACACTCTCAAATACTTAATAAATATAATAGTAATATTAATATTATATTAAGCTACTGTCTGGTACCCTTTTTTTTTTTTGGCCAAAAATGAATTTTCATTGAAAATTATGTGAGGTCAATTTGCATTTTATGTTTTTAGCAAGACAATATGACACAAAAGAAACAAAACATCCCATCCCATCCCATCCATACTTTTGCATTTAACAAAGACAAGTTTGCCCTGTTTGGATTTTCAATTTGATGCATAGCTTCATTACACAATCACGCTGTAGAGTATTTCTATGGCCAAGATAAACCAAAGTGATAGGTCGTGTTTATTTAATGGCAACGGTAATACGGTCTTTAGGCATGCTTATTGAGGGATACATTTGTTACTTTCAGGAAAAATGTACACAAGGGTGTCAAACTTTTTGGACCACTATTCTTCAATTTTTTCTATTTTCAAAAGTAGATTCTACTAAAAATCTTATTTCTAACAAAACCAAACAAGGGATAATTAACATATATCATGTATTATCCTGCAAAACATGATAAAAATGAAAATAATATTTACACGTGGAAACTGACCTTCGATTAAATAAGTGAAATTTCTCTTATAATTCTCATGTAGTGCTGTTATTTAACTCCATTCTCGTGGGATATTAACAGAGATGAAGCTGATAGACAACACAACAATTTATGAGTTCTTCAGACCCTGAACCCAATAATTATTCAAGGGCAAAGAGTATAGTTAAACTCAATTTCAATCCACATTATTTTCTGAAAAATATAAAAAAAATGACCCAGATATTTAGAATTCCTCTTCGCCTCAGTAGATAAGTTTTGATCACACGTAATGTAGCTCCACCAAGCTGGTTCCCTGCAAAAGCAGGGAGGACTTGGCTCAACTACACCTCATTTACTATCCAACGTTAACATCATCGGCACTCTTGATTGTAAATTTATATATCAGAATTGCAAAAATTCCCCCGCTAACAGCTTGTTCTTCTTAGCCAAATTCTTCAGCAGCATGCGGAGAAAAGCAACTAAAGAACCTGCTTTGAAGCATGGCCAAACATTAAATAACCATAGTTTTAAATAAATGTAGACCCAGTCAGTAAAATTGGAGTCGACAAAAACCTTTTTCAGTAGAGTTTAGAGCCTCAGAGATTTCCACTGATTTCATGCTTTGATGTAGCATCCTCAAGTAGGTTCTCCCTGAAAACAGGGGCTTGAGACAAGCCACATCTCAATGTTGGATAAAAATTATAATTTGAGAAAATAAAATAGAATTCAATAAATTTTAAAAAAATGGCTCAGAAATATACAGCTTTATCAATCAGATAAAAAGAAGGATTATTAAGCATTGTTTCTAATAAATTGGAGTTAGCAAAAACTTCTTTTAGTAGATTATATAGTCTCAGAGATTTCCAGTGATTTCATGCTATGATGTAGCAGCCGCAAGTAGGTTCTCCCTGAAAAACAGGGTCTTGAGGCCAACGACATCTCAGTTATGTAGATTAACTCATCATAGACCATAAATAAATCAGTAATAAACATGATTAATTAATGAAACACGCAAAGTTGGATAAAAATTATAACTTGAGAAAGTAAAAGAGAATTCAATAGATTTAAAAATTGGCTCAGTAATAAACAGCTTTATCAATCAAGAATTTTCTGAAGCAGAACTGGCATTAAAAAGCTGTAAAATGGTCATCCCTGCCCACACAAATTCAAGAGAAAATTCAAAATCTAAAAATTTTAAACACACATATTAAAAAAAATAAGTTTCAGATCATATCAACAAATTCAACCATTATTTCAAGTTTATAATTCAAGGATCATAAATCTCAGAAGCGCAGATAATCATTTAAACATAGCCAAAATCAAAAAAAAAAAAGACCACAGAATTCGAGCCTTCTAATTGGTACTGGTGTAGTTTTTCACGAGCATCTGGGCTTCATCAAGATTATACTTTCTTGCCAGCCCCAGATATTTACGTGCACTCCAACAGCAGGCGATATGCAAAGGAGAACAAACACGAAGAGTTTTCGATGAATTTATAGCACATAACGAGGGTTTTGAGGGAGGGAGGAGTATTTGCGGCTGTTTTGGGGGGCGGGGAATGGTCTAGGGTTCCAGGCTAAAGCCCAAACACGCATTTGTAGAGCTTGGATCACACCCTTCGAGGCTCGAAGAGGATCTAGGACCATTTAACATGACTCTTATTTTTCTTAGGAATTTTATTTTGAAGAAATTACTTTTAACTTTTGTTTAAAAATTAAATTTTAAAAATACTTCTTATTTTGAAAGTATTTTAAAGGAAGTCTTTCTTCTAAAAACTCTTCTAACTATCGAAACACTTTCATAAAATTAGTCAAACTGATTCAAAAATTATTTTTGCATCTCAAAAGCTTTTTTTTTTTAACTTTTTAAAAGTCATACCAAACAAGCTCTTAGTTTGAAGTAGTGATCATCCCCAGGTTCCATAATTGAATTCAATAGAAACGAGCCTAATTAATTGACTTTTTTTAAATATAATTTTAATTAGTTCCGGTTTTAAAATCAAGTTAATTTTACAAATAATTGGTGCAAAATTCAAAGTTTATAATTAAAATTATTTTTTACCTATTTAGTCGAAGATAATTATAGTTGTATAAATGATTTGACAATTAGATAGGGTAATGTCCAATCTAACACGAGCCTCTCAAATGTCAAGGTGGATTAACGGCACGCCAACGTATTCTATTGAGTGTGGTTTATGTGATTTAAAAAAAAAAAAATGAAAATTCATCTATAATAGATTGGGTCTATAACTCAAAATTCACCTCTAACTTTTTATTTTTTTTTTTAATAATGGAGATTGGAGATAGAAAATAATAAGCATGAGAAAGAGCATAAGTCTTACTAACTCATTTCACTTGATAAAGCCTCTACATCTAGATGATCATTTTCATAATTTCAACTATTTTATTGCCCAATCGGCCAGAAAGTCCTACTTAAGTGGTATTGGAGATGAATTTTTGCAAACATTATGTATTTTGCTTAGGTAATAATTTTTCAATACAGGCATTGAAGATGCTCTAATAGATTATAATCCCATTACCACACTAGAGTTAGAATGATCACAGAAGCTTGTACGAAAGTCCATGATGATTATATATATATATATATATATATATATATATAT
>CAIGRN010026811.1:0-22470 GCA_903798345.1 Fraxinus anomala
CGGGAGGCGGAATGTGGCGTAATCATTAGTTATTTAAATTTCCCAATAATTGTATATCTATATGAATAGGATATGCTTTTAATTGATTAGAAATATGCAGTAGTTTTTAAATTAAATCATCAGGTTCTTCTTATGCACAGTCCTAAAGACTTTGAAAAATTCAGTACATAAAGTCTTCCGTAACAAATTTACATTGAACTTTAATGTACTTCCCCCTCTAGAAAAAAGAAGAACTGTTAGTGCTTTGACGTTTGACCAACCTAATTTGCGTGTGTATTGGATGAATTTGACTTTCTGACTTTTTTTTTTCTCTATAATTGTGAATGGAATGACAATAATTAGCCGAAAATCATGAATTTTTTTTTCTGTTGACTTTAATATTAAAATGTCATATTTTGACTGCTACAGGCTACCATGCCTTCTGATGAGAAGCATCCCTCGAGCGTGCCAATGTGGAGAGGCGTAAAATGTGCATATTCAATCGTAGCATTGTGCTTATTCCCACTTGCTATTGGAGGCTATTGGGCTTATGGTCACATGGTAATTAATTCAACAAAATTAAAATTTCAATTAAACTCTTTTGTTCAAAATACTGATTGGTTTTACATATTCGACAGATTCCAGCCAACGGTGGGATGCTAACAGCATTGTACACGTTTCACAGTCAAGATGTTGCACGATCGGTATTAGGGTTGATAAGTTTCTTCGTCATAATTAATGCAATGAGCTCGTTCCAAATTTAAGGTATGCCAATGTTTGATGACATGGAATCAAATTACACAAAGAGGTTTAAGAAGCCATGCCCATGGTGGCTCCGAACAATCATTAGGGCTATGTTTGGATACGGGTGCTTCTTTGTAGCGGTGGCAATTCCATTCCTGGGTAGTGTGGCTGGTTTACTTGGAGGAATTGCATTGCCGGTGACTTTGGCTTATCCATGTTTCATGTGGCTTAAGATGAAGAAACCAAAGATGTATAGTCCAATATGGTGGCTTAACTGGGCATTGGGTCTTATTGGAATGGGACTGAGTGGAATTTTAATTGCTGCTGGTTTGTATGTTGTGATAGACACTGGTATTCAAGTTAGCTTCTTTGAGCCTCACTAATAAATGGAGCCAAAATCAAATTCAGTGCAGAGAAAATTCATTATATTTGTTACTTGTAATTTTGTTTTGTTTTTGTACTTCCGGTATTAATGTGGGCAACACCTATGCTCGAAGGACAAACCATGCTATCATCAATAACATAATAATAGACCATGATCCAGTCTAAGCATCTCGAGTTCCACTCGCTATAAACTACCGAACTTGTGTGAAGTCGGCCATTAGATACTGTCGAACAAAGAAACCTCGGTTTGAGCCAAGCAAAAGTTGATCTGGAGGATTCGAAACTCAAGCCAAAGTTTACATGCATAATCTGGCATGACACTAGGCAGCCTAAAAATTTTCCAGCTTGATCTTTGCGTGGTTCCAAGCATTTGTGCTTGAAGTTGTAATATGTCAATTTTTTAACAGTTCAGAGCCGATGAATTCATTCATAACCTTATTTGTCCCAACAAATTAGTAAGATAATGAGAACGCCTTGACTTGTGTTTCAAAGTTGTCAACTGATGCTATAAAAAAAACGTACATGTTGATTTTCGAGCTTAATGATTAAGAATAAACATAAACAGAATCTTCACGTATCTAAAACAAAGACATCTGTGTATGTCCTCATTGCCCCTCCGATAATTAAATTAGAAAGAAAATTTATGCGTGAGACTATAAATTGAAAATTATGTAAAAGTGTACCTGAATAATAAATTGAAATCTTATATTTATAAAGGTTGGTAGCATACTCCTAGTAGGTTTGAACTAATTGAATACCTTTTTTCGATTTGAGTCATAGGGCATTCAGATGTCTTGCCCTATCTAGGAATTGTTATTTGTTAGGAATTAGGAAAGTAGTGTTTGGATGAGGATACAACTCTTATGGTAGAGTTCCACTATGATAGGATAAAAGAAATATAGTAGAACACAATCTTATCGAAGTTGAATATGCCTTATCTTGAGGAAGAGTTCTAATGGATTAAGTGATGTTAGACGCAGAGTCAAGGCATATGCCCTACGATACCTAAAGGCATCAAGCTTGAGGAGGTCATAGAGAATGTCATAAAATGGGCAATATTCAACATCGGGTCAATGTCCTTGGATCGTGACAATTATTGGCTACATCATCGACCATCCTGACTTTAAGCAACGAATTTTTGTTTTCATGGTAACTTCAAATAATGTTTGGCATAAATTTTTCTAAAAATTCATTTTTTTCAAAACTCATTTCTAATTACACATTCTTCCATAAAATAATTTTATACGTAAACTTAAATTTTTTTTACTTTTTAATCAGATGTTCTTCGACAAATCTCTATTTCAAAATACATTTTTTCTATAAAAAAAAATGTACTCAAATAGGATATTTTTGTATGCAAATGTACATTCATTTGATTAGGAATAACAAAAAAATCTGACAAACCCAATACCTGTGGAGTCGGCTCTGAACGGGGTGAAAATTGTCCACTTAATCAGGTATTCGAGTCGGGGACGAGGCAGGAATGGGTAACGGGTGTGCCCCCGCCCCATTTTTTTTTTATTTTTTTATTTTTTTTATAATTCAATACTTTAAGCCCCTGTTTGACGCACATTCTTTCAAATTACATTCTTTTTAAACTCATTTTTAACTACATTTTCTTCAATAAAATAATATTTTTCATCACATTAATAACTTTTTCATACTTTTTAACTACATATTTCACATCATATCACTATTTAAAATACATTATTTTCTCAATAATATCCATCGCACATCCTAAATGGAAAATTTCACAAAATTTCATTAGTTCTAATAGAAAATGGCAACTAAAATTATCTTAAAAATATGGCAAACAATAAAAGCCTTAATTTACCAATTATATTTGAATAATTTAACTTTTAAAAATAAATAAAAATTAAAAATATATTATTGTCTCAATCTAATGAATGAGAGCAACAAAATGAATTATTAAAAATTTTTAAAAAAAATTAAGCGGGCCCCGCCCCGTTACCATTTGATTGAAATTCAGCCTCCTTCCCCGTTGATATTTGATTGAAATTTGAGCCTTTTAAGGGAATCATTTTGTTGGTTGGCCTCCCCTGCCCCGTTGCCTTTTGATTGAAATTTGAGCCTTTTTAAGGGAATCATTTGTTGATTGAAATTTGAGCCTTTTTGAGGGAATCATTTGTTGGTTGGCCTCCCCGCCCCGTTGCCATTTGATTGAAATTTAAGCGTTTTTAAGGGAATCATTTGTTGGTTGGTCCAAGAATTGCTTTTGCCTTTTAGTACATGCACTCGTGTGTATGAAAACACTCAACCAGTATTATTTTAATTTAATAATATAAACCGACAAAATCTTCGGAACCTAGCTACCATTTCAACCAACCATGCTACAATTAATGTTTCCAAGGCTCCCCGAATTCAATCTATTTCCAGAAAAGTTTGGGAAGGCGTTGTACCTCACTATTGGTGTTAACCGTCCAAACCGACATTTCTAATTTTCTATGATTGTCGTGACCAACATTGAACCCCTGTTCGAGGTTTTCGTACATAAATCTCCAATGTTGATAAATTATCTACTGCAAGGATACATTAAATTCATTAAATAAAACTTATGCAGAGTACTCGTTTGTCTATGATCACACCTATGTAAGTCCACCAGAATGTAGCATGCAAGTTCACTCAGCTTGTGCATCTCGCAATCATGATATATATCCACATTATCACTTCATTTTCATCTTAATCTATCTCCAAAGCAAACATAATGGCAGAGCAATACCCTCAAGGCCATGTCAATAACACCTCTTCGGTGCCTCCACCAGAGACCAAAGAGCGTGGATGTTTCAATTTTATGAGAAAGGATAGAAAGGAGGAAGAAAAAACTCAAGATGACATTGTAATGACAGATTTTCACACTGGAAAAGGGAGCAAAGAGGGGCAAAAACACACTCTGATGGATGAGCTTCAACACTCTCAAAGACACTCGAGCTCGGTAAATTTCATAATTCTAGCCATCTTTTTCCCGAATGATGTTTCATAAACCATCTGATCAGGATAATTTACTGTCCATTTTATTGTTCAAATTTTCAGTCTAGCGAGGAGGAAGTAGAAGAGGGCGGAGGAAGGAGAAAGAAGAAGAAGAAGGGTCTAAAGGATGCTATCACGGATAAGATATCTGGAGATGAAGGAGAAGACACTGAGCACAAAGACACGAGCATCCCCGTTGAGAAATGTAATGAAGAAGCAAACGCTGAAACAGCTAAGGCAGAAGAAAAGAAGGGCTTTCTGGAGAAGATCAAAGAAAAACTTCCTGGCCAGCACAAGAAGATTGAAGGCACCGAAACTCCAGATGCATATGAGCATTCCCCAGGAAGCGATGTAAAGGAGAAGAAAGGGATAATGGACAAGATCAAAGAGAAGTTGCCTGGGCACCATAATGAAAAGGAAGACTAATTGCCCAGCAAAAGTGCGAAAATGATTCTAGATGTAGTTCCCTTTGCTAGGTTATATTTGTTGCATTGCCTGCTAAGAAGAAATACTCATCACTGAGTACGAGTTTTCTTCATCTTGTCTTTTCAATTCGCTTCTCAATCTCTGTCACTATGTTGTATCTTATGAGTGTATTTTATCTACTATGCTTTCCATCATGTTTTCCACAGTACCTTCATTTCGTTGAATCTGTATGCATATAAAGATTAATTATCATCAAAAAATCTACCAAAAAAAGAAAAATTGAAGTCTTATTATGAAGTTGGGGTGCATAAATTAGCCCGATAGATGAAATACTCAACTTCCAAGAAGCACAAATACTAATAAATTTATTGTATGTATACACATATATGATACGTATTCACGCTTGGATACACTTGGATATTCTCCAACACGTACCATTACATGTTTTTTAATTATTTTATTTTTTTAAATTTTTTGATGTTAATCAGACACATTATAACACGTGAAAAAAAAAAAATTAGTTTTAAACTCTTTTATGACTCATTGTTATTAGCAATGAATGACAAAATATTTTTACTTAGCAGACAACTATTGTTATTACTAATAATTTATTGAAAATAGATCATATTTATTAATTAACCATTTTATAAGAAATTATATGAGTTTTAAGATTGGAAATATATTTAGCCCTCATTTGGTTGGTGTGTATTAAAATCGGATTTTTAGTAACTTTTTATAAAAATTGATGAAATGTGATTGAAAATAAACGACTAGAATTTTATTATTGTAAATAGATAAGTATTAATTTTTTTAGTACATATAAAATTTGTATTAATAGTTGATAATAGTTTTATTATTGAAAATAAATAATAGTATTAAAGTTTTTAACATGTAAAATTTTGTAAATAATTAACCAGTATAGTTTTATTATTGAAAAATAATTAATGGTATTAAATTTTTTAATACACATAGTCTAATTTTTTTTGAAAAACTTGTATGCATCGATATACTATTTTTTTCGAATTACGAATTTGAATCCGTCTTTCTTAGCTATATGAAAAAGGTTCATGATTTGGATTTGCAGACCAAAAACTTTTGTTACCTTTTATAAAATCAAACTTGGGGGTATATTCAATTGAGACTTTTAATAACTTTTTGAGATTTAAAAAGTTAGGAGTATTCAATGTAAACTTTTAGAGATTCTCTAAAAGTATTGATGTATTCAATTGAGATTTTTATAAATTTTTAAAAAGTTTCTAAAAGTTACTGTTTATTTAATTAAAACTTTTTAGAAGTCTCTATAAGTTTTGTGGTATTCAAATTTTTATGACTTTTAAAGACTTTCTCCATTGTACTAACTTTTAAGCAGAATGTACTCAAATAAAATCTCAAAATTTGTCTCTCATTAATCACAAGATTTTGGGAGACTTTCACAAAAAAATAAGAATAAATTAATATGTATTTTTTTGTCAATAATTCTCTTTCATTTTCCCTTCTACAAACATTAGAGTTATGATTAATTTTTTTTTTTCTATTAATTGTATTAGTTTCTATTTTTCTCTCTCTCTCTCTCTCTCTCTCTCTCTCTCTTATTGTGTTATTTATATTTTCTATAAAAAAAATTTGTATTTTTATAACATTTTTTCATTTATTTTTTCTGAAAAATATCTATTTTTAATTAAATTATAAAATTTTATAAGAACTAATTTATAATTAAATTTAAATATATATTTTCCACATTCTTTAAAGGTATATTATATTTATTTTTTATATGTATAATTATTATTATTTATTTAATTAAGGTCTTAAATTTTTGTTCTTTTTAAAATGTTTTTTTTATTATATGGAAGGAAAAGGAAGGAGATTGAGAATTGTGAAAATCACCACCTCATATGTGAGAATTTCACAATATTGTACTAGATTCACGTAAATTTTATCTCAAATGAAAGTTTTCAAAAATCTTTTGAATTTTACAAAAGTCTCTAAAAGTTTTAAAATGAAAATTTATAAATTTATAAAAAACTTCCACTAATTCCGTACAAATCTCTAAAAAAATTCACGAAATCTACAAAAGTCATCACTTAAAAAGGTCCATCAAAATTTTCAAAAATCTCAATTGAATATACCCTCCTGATATAGTGATAGTCTCAATGACGGATTCAAAAACAGGAGAGACTGTCAACACATGAATAGATAATTTAAAAAGACACTCAAATGCTGCCACCCTACCCCTGTCAAAAGCCCCTGTTCAAGGAGCATTATTCTTAGAAAACACACTTGCTATAGTGACGATTCAAAAACAAGGAGAAGACATGTCAATACATGATTGAACAGCTTGAAAAAGAAGAAAAAAACACCGAGTCAAATATTGTCACCCCCGCCGATGTCAGCCAACAAATGTAGATTTTGGCACAAATAAAATTACAAAAGCTAGAAAATCCATAGTATCACGAGACCATCCTAATACTAAAAAAACTGTCCCTTAAGACGGGTAACACCTACTTATAAACACAAGAACCAGATCTCGTCAAATTAACAGGCTTGCCTAGATGGTTACTTCTCAGAGTGACTTCACATACGATACTTCTATAGAACTTTGGCTTTACCAGCCTCCCCAGAATGTACGCCCTTGACCTCATAATAAATGTCAGGTTTAGAGGCACAGCTACACTCTCAAGATGACCTTTAGCGCCACTAAGCGCCGGAATTCCACCGTAAAGTGGCACCTGGTACCCCTGAATTAAAGCTATCACTGTCCTTTGACTCTTTCTTGATTGATAGAAATTCTTCATCTGCTCATTTCATCATATAAAGCAATAAAGAACAATGAAGTAAGTCCAAGTAAAAGAACGCAATTTCTACAAGAGAACATGAAAAACAAAACCTCAGTGCTTTAATGAAAAGAAAGAAGACATTCCTGTAAACAAGGCTATGCCTAGAGCTCCAGGGGAGTGGCATCTCAGACATTCAAAATGTAACTACACGTTATATGATGAGAATATGAAATTTTAACAAGGAATAGTGGCAATATGAACTGATAAACAATTTGTAGAATCAGCGACTGAATCCTAGTCAATAGGCAGAATAAGTTCAATCACTTCTACATGTTTAGCATAAACAACGATGATTCATTTATATTTTACATTGTCAAGGTTATAAAGTACAATATATAGCAATAATAACTAGGAGTAGTCAAACCACGCGATAACGGGACAATTGACAAGAGATATAAGAAATTAACTTATATTAATAATGGGACTCTAACTTAAGACTATCATCGAACCAGAATTAAGTATAGGCTAAATTTGATGACTTCAGACAGGAATGAAAAAGGTAGTTCAAATTCACGATAACCTTTTGATCAAATACTACATCATAAATCGTTGAATATGTGAAATTAAATTGTTTAGGCACTCGATATTTGCCTTTCACTGCTCCCAATCTCTTGTACTTTGTTTCTATTTAGTGAACCAAAAGGTAGTTCAAGTTAAATCAATAACCTTACATTCAAATACTAATTCAAATCATCAAATATCCCTAAGACCATATTTAATTAAGAATTCCCCTCTGATTGCTCCAAATCAGGGGCGAATCTCGGTGGGAGTAGTGGGGTCCGCTGTCCTCACACTAAATTTAAAACCCAAGATTTTGTAATAGATATTTCAAGATTTTACACAGGATTTTCAAAAAATCTCCTAGTAATTTTCAATTTTGCCCCCCACAATTAAAATTTTGTAAAATTTGCCCCCAACAACTCTACTCTCGTAGCTCCGCCCCTGCTACAAATCTCTTATACACGATGATTCCAAAAGTGACATGATTAAGGTTGCTTCAAGGTATTACTCTCCACATCTTCTTCTAAATCTAGCGATTACTAGAATCGCTCTTATCCCAAATCACCCTAGCAAGAGTGGAAGCCTGAAAAGCATAAAGATATAACAATTTAGCCACATTTCACAATCGTATGCATCCCTCTCTTTCTGAATTGACCGGGATTTGAAGAACTTCCCCGTCACTTTTTTGGAGACACCGATGACGGCATAGAAATCGAAGAAACAACTTGGGACTCGGTGTTCGCGCTGGCAATTTCCTGATAACGTGATAGACCAAAAATTTTGTTTTT
This sequence comes from Fraxinus anomala, assembly GCA_903798345.1. Classification (NCBI taxonomy): domain Eukaryota; kingdom Viridiplantae; phylum Streptophyta; class Magnoliopsida; order Lamiales; family Oleaceae; genus Fraxinus; species Fraxinus anomala. The sequence goes on from CAIGRN010026811.1 coordinate 8,645, forward strand.
CATGTTATTCCATTCATCCCAGAACACACACGTGGGTCCGAATTTTAATTTTTTTAGGAGTGTTGCTATTGTTACAGAAAAAATTCATCTGTAAAAATGCCAGAACACACACATTGGGAGTGGGCCTCATTTTTTATGATAATATTTTATTCACATGAGACCCACTTTCACGTGAGTATTCTGATATTTTTACAAATGAAATAGTTCTGCACAAATGGTTTAATTATTTTTTTAAGATACGATGGGTCCACTCATTGTGAGTTTTCTTGGGGAAATTACGTGGAATATGTCTGTACATGGGGGGAAAATGGTTCATCCTAAATGCAATGGTCCGGAGTTCTAGAGTCTAGACCCCATTAAATTAATGTCAGTCTGTGAATGAATGTTCACAGGCTTTGGCAAAAGCAGCTTTTTTAGTATTCAAAATCACAGATACCAAGGTGATAATGAACTTACACCTAGTCGCTCACCCCCATTAATTCCATCATTCTCTTTCCTTCTTTCTTTAAATGCAAAATCTACTAGCTCTCAACCTCTGCTAGTTGGCACCATATTAATCATTTAACTCTCAAACCCAAAAAATCATTCAGTAATTTACTAGCAGCAATCACACTGTCCATCCTATTTGGGTAGAACCCACCCTTAAAATGGGTCACCTTTTACGGGCAATAGGATACAATTAAATTGTTACATCAAGCAAAATGGAGTTACTGTTAAAATATAAAAGACTTACATGACCAGAAGCCAGTTTGAGGTCATAATAGTGAAATTCAATGGGTGTAGAAGTGACATGAACACCAAAGAAGGTGGCTGGGTTCCTGTATAAAATCTTCACAGTTGAATTCAAAGTTAACATGTCCGTTGGTACACCCGTGCCATCCATTCCAGCTTGTACATTAAAATTCTCAAAAGCAATGTTCTGCAATACCCTCAATCAATTGTATAAGCAAGATGCAGTCTGACTCACTGACAAAAGTTGAATACTGTAATAATTAATTGTATAATAGCGACTTTACATACATAAACGTTATCTCAATTCTCATCAACCTTATCGCATATTCCTAGTTTAACTCGAGCAATTAAATCGCCGAGTTGAGTCGGGACTAACATGAACGCACCTTAACGATAATTTTGGGTTTGTAAGGCACACTGGCAGCCCAAAGAATCAAGGAGAAAACGGTGAACAGAACCACAAAAGAGAACAAAAAGCACACCACGTAGAACCTCAGGGCCCCACCATCGGACACGTCATCTTCAACGTCACGTTCCTCATCATCTTCTTGGTCTCCCATTTCATCGTATTTTCTTTGCAGCCGCCGCCATCCGCTGACGGCGTTTCTCGGGTTTTTCAAAGATGCGGAGAATCTTGAAGTGGACGACTCGCGGGAGTGGTGAATGGGGGAGCAATGGTAGTGATGGGTCGGGGAACCGAATGGGCTCGACCCGTATGACATTTTTTCAAGATCTTGCTGTGAGTGTGATGGGCTCTGCACGTAGTACAATGGCCGCCGTGGAGACCGCGGTGGCGTTGAAGCTTCAATGCTTGTAACCTCTGAATCCGATTTTGCATGCATTGTTACTCCCATTGTTTCAGTTCTTTACTCTTGAGGAAAGAACAATTTTTTGCATTTATGCGTTGACAGAGGAATTTTGATGTAGAAGAAGAAAGGAGGACGAGAGCAGTATTTAATGCAAAAATGGAGGGTTAATGTGCTGGACGCGGTATTGAATGATTTCTGTTTCGGATTTTGGACGGGTTTGTTTGTCTGATTTTGAGTTTTCCTAAATTAATGCGGCTTCTATGGGCACTTTGTGCGTGATTTTTACGCCTTTTCCATTCTTGTCTAGTCTTGTGGAAATTGGGTTTTAGTTAAGAGAAAATTACACGAGGGATCTTCAACTATGAACAATATTACAAGTCTAATCTATACTTTGAAGCCTCTAAGGGTGGTTCTCTTTACTATTTTCAAGTTGTTTGCTATTTTCGATTTTTCAAAATGATGAAAATGAGTTCTTTTTTCTATTTTCGAAAATTCATTTTTGAAAACAAGTTAAAAATTTACAAAGAAAACCTAAAATTACAATATTTTCAGTTATAATCAAATAAACAAGAATATATTTTCAACAATTTTAAAATTGACACTCAAAATACAAAACTCAAAAATGAATTAAAAACTCAAAAAACAAAATTAAAATACAAAAAGAACAGTCCCTAAACTTTTCAGTTTTGTAACATGTGTATTCCCTTTTTTGGTTTAGCTGAAATTCATATTTTTAGTAGATCTTGATAAACATTAATAAAATATAAAATTAAAAAATTGATAAAAATTATGGATCATGAGAAAGAAAAATACACTTTTTTTTTTCATTATGGAGCCCAAATACTAGCAAAATATATAGTTAAAAATGAATTTGAAAAAAATAAAATTTCGAAAAAAATGGAGGCCAAACATATGCTTAGTAATAGATAATTTCAATATTTACAAGTCGTTTAACTATATACATTTAATTATGATGCAAACTAAATAAATAAAATAGCTTATGCTAGTCAATTAGTCCGTCTTATTGATGACAATATCTCGATTAGTAACATCTTGCAATGAGAAAGGATACTGTACCTCGTCCCTAATTGTCCTTCGGTGTGAGAATGAGTCAATCTATTATTTTTATTAGAGTTATTGAAGTACATATGTTGTAGCTACCTTCTTTACCTTGAAATGAACCCACTTTATATAGGATTACTACGTTGATGGCGTGTTTAGAAATCAATTGCTTATGGAATCTCTTGGGATTGGGTGTTATCTAAAGTCATCATTCATTTTTTTTATCAGAGTACAGTAGTTGTTATTGATCTCTTACGAGCTAATTGTTTTTTTAAGCCTCTCCTTGATTTAGTGAGGGTATGGCCCCCTGCATTTTCATCAATTAGGGGTTAGTTTGATAGTGTTTCTATAGTTTTGAGATCAATCAAGGTGATTTCTTATCCATGGTGATTCCATCGACATCATCAAATATGACAATATCATATCGATTGGTTGGAGCCATGAACTCGTATCTCTTTTGTCTCGGAAGAATTTTATAATCATTTGATAATTGTATGATATAAAATTTTGAAAGTTTCATACTTGCCCACAGCAAAAGATTTTGAAGTCTATGTTAGAGTTGCATCAAATATTATTCAACTCTTTTGATAACAATATCCCAAAAAAAATGAAAAATGGCAACTTAGATGTTAGAACTATAGATAAGTTTGTTTAATAGATATAACATCACATAATTTCCAACAAATTTTTGTTTGATTGATGTGCATGGTAAGGGTGTGGAAGCAAGGGCGGATCCAGCACCGGATGAGTCAGCGCGATCATCCATGCTGAATCCGTTGAGGAACAAAATTAATGAAGATTTAGGTTATATATATGTTTTGTACAAAGATTTAACAAAATGGTTTGCAGATTGTGTGGTTGACCATTTGCTTCTGCGTCCAAGATACGGAGGTTTGATTCCCTTCAACGACTCTCCTCATTTTAAGTTTTAAACACGGTAAATAATAACTAAATATTAACATATAATTGTACTAACCTTCAACGAAAGGAAGGGTAACTAATATGGTAGAGGGCTTGCTTTGTATGTAAGAGGTTTGAGGTTCAATTTCATGCCAACCCACTTTTTTGTTTAATTTTTTCATTCAATAAATAGTAACTAAACAATTATATTATTAGTTTTCCATTTCGAAATAATTTCTTTAAAAAAAAAATTTGACTCAAATTATTACTTTATAACACTTGTGGACCTAGTGTCCCCAACTTTTGAGAATTATTTTTTAATATAAAATCATATTTGGTATCGATTGAAATCTAAATTTTAATTTAAATCAAACTTAACAATTAATTTTAATAACATATTTCATGAAATCCATAACTGTTTAACTTTTATCAAAATTTACTAAAAATTTGATTTTAATCTCCACCAAACAGAGGCAAAATCACAATAAATTTGAATTTCGATAACATGCTAATTTCAAAAATTCTCCGACGATCATACGCTAATCGAATCTACAAATTGCTTATGTCATCTCAAAACTTATTTAGAGAACTACATTATGGACATATCGAATAATCCAAACAGATATTGAAAATAGTTAAAAATACATTAAACGTGAGTCTTAAATAAAGACATCTAACTCGCATTTTTTTAAAAAAATTCAATTATTTCATTAACATTTATGATACAAATTTCTCAATGTAATTTTCACCATTTTATTAGAAATTTTTTTATGGAATATGACATCAAAAATTTTATCAAAATTTTACATCCGAAAAAGTCATAACCCATGTAAATTTTCGAAAGTAAAATTACATGGGGTATGATTTTTTTGGACTTAAATTTTCGATTGTAAAATTGCTAACAACTTCTTTGCAAGTTCGATTATGCTCCTCTAACTTTAAAGTTCTACGTTCGTCCCTACTTTATAATATAGATATTTTCATTATTAAGTTTAATCAATTTATTTTATAAAATTTAAATTTGGACAATTTAAGAACTACTCTTTATTCTTTTAAGAGTTCGAAAAATACTTTTCTTTTGGGGTCAAAATAGTTCTAGTTCTGAAAATCATCATTTTCAAATATTTGCATAAATTTCGCCTAAACTTGTAGCTTGTATTTACCGTTCAATCATGCTTTACATATAAAATAAAAAAACTTAAAATTTGATCATTCGTACATTATTGAAAAAAATGTTTTTTTTTTCTTATTATTTTGGGTTGTATTGGATGACATTTTCAAATGTCTATGAATTTTACGTTTTAATATATTTATATATGGATTTAAATTTTTTAATAATATTTAATTAAATATTCATAAACAATTTTACTATTACGAAGTCAACGATCGCCCAGCTCACTCAATTTCCTAAATTCGCCACTGTGGTGAAGTGTCAAGGTTGGTTTGCTCTATTCACTCCTTTTCTATTTATTTATTTCTTATTGGAATTAAGTATTTATTATTATTATTATTATCCCAACAGAAAAGTAAAATGTTGTGAGACCAACCATTTGGAACCTACTTGTTATGTAATAGAAAATTGAGGAGTCAAATTTAGCTACTACATATCTCATAGACTGCAATATGAATTAAGTTGTTTGTACAACTTTGTTTATACATTGGTTGACAACCCAATGACGTGAAAATGTTATAATGATTGGATTAAATGTATGAAATGTGAATATTGGTATGAAATTATGTTAAGTCTAAATTCGATAAGTTGAGAGTAAATGAGGATCTACTTGCGCTACAAAATTTACTAGAAACAGTAGCTTCAGGAAGGTGCAAGACACTCACCCACCTCCACTTGGTGTGTTTTGGGAAGAGGGAACGTGAAAGCCCCTTTTGGTCCTTTACAAACAGATTTTGGTAGCTAGGTTTTGACTAGATCGTCAACAAAAACACTAAACAATGCGCAAAATAGGTTGGGCTTTGGCCATGTCGGGGAGTGTTAATTTATAAGCACGTTGAGACTCCCTGTAAATTAAAGTTTATTATAATTGAAGAATCAATCATGTTACACAAACAGACTCAATAACACTTAGTGCAGCATTATTGGACACATCCAAAAAAAAAAAAAAAAAAAAACTGCACAGGTAATGCACTTGTCACAACCCCTATATTTAACCCCTGTTTGAATGGCATTATTCTTGAAGAATTTAGATTTTTGAAACTAGTCAAGGATTTTTACGAAATATGTACGTAAACAAATAACGATTTTAACCGCAATTAAGGGTTGATGAGGCAAGTAATGTAACAAGTGTTTATAATTATATTCTCTCTTTTCAATAGTCATTTGTACTTTGAAAATCAAGACAAGTGATTTATTAGATAAAAATACTCTCTCCTGAACGTGTTATTTTCTTTCTATTCTCTCCCTCACAAATCAACTCCTAAAATAACTCTATATTTCATTATTAATTATGACGATCAAAATAGATAATCCCAATTTGAAAGCAACATCTTCACTCGCACGTGTGCAAAACTTGAAGGAGAGCCAAATGATCCTAAACAAGTACTCGTTTCTATCAATTAATAATTTCAGCAATTTATAAATAACAAATTTCACGTCTAGATTAACTATTGATATCACATTAACATGTTCAATTATTTAGCCCATGTTTGACTACTTTTATTTGTTGAAAATGAGTTTTTGAATAATGAATTTTCGAAAAAAAGTGTGGTTAAAAAGTAGGAAAAAATTTGATTTATATGTAAAATATTTTATTGCAAGAATGTGTAATTCAAAATGACTGAGAAAAAAAATAGAAAAAAATTGAAATAATGATAGACAAGCTTGAGCTTAGATTGAAACATGGGAATAAAGTCACATTTTATATTTTGTCAATCACAGTTATTCGTGCCCCAAAATGTATGCAAATGATGTCATTGTGGCATTACATTTATATTTTGTCAATCACAGCTATTCGTGCCCCAAAATGTATGCAATTGCATTTTCGTGATTCATGTTTCACGAATAGGTTTCTTCTTGAATTGGGTAACGTGATCTCTTGAATTGTAATATGTGTTGTGTTCATTTAAAATATGTTTGAACTTCATTTTACTGTAAGAATATATTTTGAAATAGTAGACTGATAGAGAACGTATGATTAAAAAATAATGAGAAATTTTGAATTTACGTGTAATATTATTTTATTGAATAATGCATTGTTGTAAAAAAAAAAAAAAAAGGGAAAAAAGTAATTGAAAATAATGGGAGACCAGACAAGTGCTTAGTCCCAAATTAGAAAGAGAATAAGTAGAAATTACAATAAAAATCAAATATTTAAATTAATTGATATCTAAAATGTCTAATTTTCTGAATTAATTCATAACAGCTCGAATTGATTTCCCAATGGCCGATACAGATAATTAGGATAGAAGTTGGACCTCATTTCCCTGTACAACTATTTTAAATTTGGGAAATTCTTCTTGGACAGTAGACACCCGACCAATAGAGGGATGCCACATTGCCCCCCTACGAATAGGGCTTACATGGCCATGTCCATATAGTAGAGCCCTTTAAATTTCTATAAACAAGGAAAATTCTACTGGCTTCAAAATTTTAAAAGGTAACTTACAAAAAATACTTCTAAAATTTAAAGTCTTTTGAAAAATTATATGAAAAGTATTTAAAACTTGAAAGTAAAAAATACTTTGTAAAATTAAATATCACTTTTTAAATATAAAAAGTGACACAATGTCACCTTTTTAATATAAGTATCACTTTTTTATTAAAAAAAATGAAAAAGTGTTAAAATGTAATGTTTGTCAGTCAAAAAACTAACGAAAATTTCAAGAAAGTAACCAAAAAAAAAAAAAAAAGTGCGCAAAATTAAATGTCACTTAAAAAGTGAGATCGTGTCACTTTCGATGTCACTTTTTTAAGTTAGGAGACACTTTTTTATTACATTTTAATTAAAAAGTAATGTTTGTCCTCAAAACAATAAAAAAAATTTCAAAAAAGTGAGAAAAAAATGATAAACACTAAAAAAAAGTGACAAATAAAAAAAAAAGTGACTAACACTGAAAAAAATGGCAAAATTTAAAAAGTGGCAAATACTAAAAAAGTGACGAAAATTCAAAAAAGTGATAAATTTTTTTTTAAAAAGTTATAAAATTAAAAAAAGCGATGAACAATAAAAAAGTGATAAAAATTTAAAAAAGTAACAAAACACCAATTAAAATGTTGGAATCGGCTCAATAAAATGACGAAAATTTAAAAAAAAATGACAATTTAAAAAAATAGTGACAAACACTAAAAAAGTGACAAAAAATCAAAAAACTAACATACACTAAAAAAAGTAATAAAAATTCAAAAAACACCTTTTAAAACATTGAAATCAATGCAATAAAATGACATAAATAATAATAATAATAATAATAATAATAACAACAACAACAACAACAATAATAATAATAATAATAATAACAATAAAAGACAATTACCAATCAAAATGCCAAACATTTTTAAGTTTAATTCACTAGTACCATCCTCTACCAACTCAATCAAACATATTGGCATCTAGTTAAGTCAATCTTATATGAATTTTGGACAAATTGTGTTGCATTATGACACAATATTAGGGAGGCTCGAAGTTCAAGGGATCCGCCTGCTTGCGTGAACCTCGTCAGTGAATGTGTTGTGAGACCACTTCCTCATTATATGAAAATATACTGTCAGCAAAACTTCCAGCAGCGGGAGATGTGCGACTATTGAATTTTCCATAAAACTACATTTCTTCATTCTTATCACCAGTACTACATCCAAACAATGAACTTTTTTTAAACATACTACTTATTTCAAGTCTTTTTTCCATATTCTTTACTCTTTTTGTGTGACTTCTCGCCAAACCCTTTTAAGAGAGATTTAAAGAACGATTGTGTTCATTCTTTGAAGGTCCAGTCTCGTCATCACCTGAAAATGGTGAAATATTGGAAATTTTTTCTTGAGCTGCAAACCCAACAGCTACCCTAAAGCTTGCAATTTCATGCTTATCAGCTTTATCTCTTGGTCTATGAAACACTTAGACAGTCTCCTCAGAGATTTGTGATCAGAGTGAGCTTAATTTTCGAATACTGGAATAAATTAACGTAAAATCATAAAATAAGGAGAATTCGTAGGCATGTGAAAAATTAGACCTACAAATGAATTTTTCAAGATGATAAAAGGAGGAATCGAGTAAAATATAAAATCAAATTCATGGGTGAAATTGGTAGGAAAAAAAGAGAGAGAGAGAGAGAGAGAGAGAGAGAGCCATTCCTGATCCTATGTTAGAATTATAAACTGGCTTGGTCTATATATAATTTCTTATGGGTGGATTTGGGGCTTCATGGAGTTTCGAAAATTTTGGGATTTTAACCATATATTTTAATTACGGGATTAAAAATGCTAATTAATTTTAAAATTATTTTTCTAACATTTCTTTGAGGGTTCATTGCCTAATTTTCCTTTAGGGAAATTCGACTTGGACCGAAGACACAAGGTCTCGGCTTAAATACTAAACTTAATTTGAGCAACCCTCAGGGGCTTCCAGGAGCCAATGGGCTTTAAACTTTTGAACTTGAATTGGGCAGGGGCCGCGCGAACGCAGGCCCCCTCTACCACAAATTATGACGTAGGCTCGACCACTTGGGCCGACCTTAGACGAGCGCCCCTCCTAAGTGCAATGGAGGTCGCTAATCTAGGCCATGGGCCTTCATGATCGCCCATTGACCCCGTCCAGGTAAGTATGGAACTCGTTGTCCAACCTTCCTATTTTATAACACACTGGCTCATCATCCATGAGACTTCCAGTCGATGTGGGACAAATGAACGTACTAATCCCAGACCCCTGTTTTCCCTTTCTACTACAAGGGATTTTTTTCTACATTTTCTCTTTGCTTCTGTATCTCCAGTATATAAACTGGAAAATGTTTCTTTCTTCTGCTGAAAATCAAATTACATTAGACGTTACAAGTAAACAAATATTTGTTTGTGGAGCTTGCGACCGTAAATTATTGGGAGATAATACTGCATAACTTGAAGACAGATGATTTTTATGTTAACAGTTCCTGAAAACTACATTATACATCCACACAGCCTTGTCTAGAGGTCTCTAATTCTTCTTGTTTATACCGGAAATGAAGAATCGTGACTTTGATATTGTATACACTAGCTGGCATAAAAAAATTACTTGTTCTAAGACAGATCACTTGGTTCAATTTTCACCTTGTTATAATCATAAAATATCATAACCAACCTTTTCGATTTTTATTATTATTTTGCCGCTTTCTTACAAGGTTATGCAGTTGCTCGACTTTGTCACGTGCTTCATACGTGTTCAATAATTATTGGTTCTGACGTTAAATTTTAATACGCTGCGACATGTCTGTCTTAAAAGGAGAAGATTCTGGTCTTCCATGGCATTAGGGGAGTCCGCCTTGTTATATTGCTTAGTTTTCATAAATTTGTATCCTTCTGTTGGAAAACAACATCGTATCATTACCTCCTTGTACTCTAGTGGAAATCAATGCACTTAATGCCTATATATTTCGTAGCTGGGATATCAAGAAATCTACTTAGACGGGAAGCTAAGTTCGACAAAAACTAACTACGGTAGAGAGAATTCAGGAAGCAGAAACCATCACTAAATCTGCAGCCTGATTATATAACATGGCTAAGACATTTATTCCTTGGTTTCTCAGTTTATTTGTTCTCTTAGCCAATATCGTCCCTCACTTGGCTGATAATGCCACTCTTCCTACCATTTTCATACTAGGGGATTCCACAGCAGATGTAGGAACTAATTCTTTCATACCAGATGCAGATAGCCAAGCAAGAGCTAATTTTCCTCATAATGGGGTCGACTTCCCCAATGGAATACCAACCGGGAGGTTCAGCAATGGTTTCAACAGTGCCGATTACCTCGGTTAGTTATTTTAAGTATCTTTCACATGAAATTAATCGAGCTGTCTACCTTCTTTCTGCTAACAAAATTTTAATTTCTCAGCTAAGCTTTTGGGATTCAAGAGAAGCCCGCCCCCCTATCTCTTTCTCCTTAACCAGACATCTGGTCACCACAAACTTCTCCATAGAGGAGTAAACTTCGCCTCCGGAGGTTCTGGACTTCTATATACAACTGGCTCTAAACTGGTATGACCTCAGGCCTGACTCTGATTTCATTATTTTTTTCTGATATGAATTATTACTAAAACAATGGCTTCAAACATTAGCCCCGAGCTAACTCTAACAATTTCTTCCCTTGTAAAATTACGTCACCAACAGAATATTGTGCCCTTGTCGGACCAGATCGTTCAATTCACCGCATTGCGCAATAATCTCACTGAAGTTATAGGCCAAGCATCAACAGAAGCAACACTCTCAAAAGCATTGTTCTTCATCAGTGTTGGAAGCAATGACATTTTCGAATATTTCAATACAAATAGTACAGAGGCTATAGAGAAGTTCATCGACTCTCTGATGTCAGCGTATACAACTCACATTGAAGTAAGCTTCCTTCCTTCCAGTATTGTATACATTTTCTTCAAGTCAAAAGGGGAGATCCCTATAATAGAGCTGAGGTCATGTTTGATGGTAGGCTTTGTATAACCTCGGTGCACGAAAATTTGGCATCATTACTGTGGCACCAGTCGGATGCTGTCCAGCCAATAGATTTGCCAATAAAAAATTGACCGGTAAAGAAGGTTGTTTTGAAGCCATGAATAACGTCGCCTTGGCTTTCCAGTCAGCACTCAGCACCCTACTGTACAACATCAGCTCTCAGCTTCCCGAAATGAAGTACTCACTTGGAAATGCATACAATATGACATGTGACGTCATAAATCATCCCCATGACTTCAGTAAGCAGTTAACTAATACATATTTAGTGAACACCATAATCATCCACATGACTTATTCGATTTTCATTTTCTTTTCGTTGTCAGAATTTCATAACGTTGATTCAGCGTGCTGTGGAACGGGATTTTTAAGAGCACAAGGCCATTGTAATGCAACAGCAGCACTTTGTCCAGATCGTAGGAAGTATTTGTTCTGGGATTTGTTCCACCCAACTCAGATAGCAACTCGTCTGGCAGCTGAAACTCTATTTTTTGGTCCACCAAAATATGTATCCCCAATTAATTTCTCTCAGTTACTCAATGAAAATTAGCATAAAACTGTAATCACAAAAACTTGTGATACATCTGATGCACTATACCAGAATAAACAGAGATCTTTAAATGATCCTGACCCCTGTCCGTATTATTGAAATATTAGTAAATATACGTGTATTCCGGCCTACCATATGCCTACGTTCCATTCTTTATCTTTCTGATGACCTACAACTGAGATTTCTTTCTTTTCTGAATCTTATTTCTCTACTGTTAATCTATGGAAAAATAAAGGGCTCGAAGACCTGTTCAATCACAATCTTAAAAGAGATGTTCCGTCTGTCTTTTGCATATGTTGGTTATGTGAGTGCAAACATAATAGAGAATCAAGAACCGTTCAATATATAGCATTTGGGTCTGCAGTTCTAAATTATGTGTTCCGGTTGTCTTTTATTAGTTCTTATTCCAATTGGACAATAGAAACATTCCAAAAGATACCTTGTAGCATAATGGTGCGGCTAGAATATCCTGCAGAATAACTTTCTTGAGGCTTTAACTACTTTTATCTTATGCTAGACGGTTATGTGATTGGAAGATTCTCCAAACTGTTGGACTAAAGTTGCTGTCTTGAAGTTATGTATTTGAGAATATGCAAACAGCCCGGCCCCCTAATCTTCAAGCTAAAAACCATAATAAAAGATTATAAAAATTTAATGTATGTAATGAACAATTATTTCATTCGCAATAAAAATGCTACACACTGTTGGAGTAAATATTGTGGAAATATGAAAATTACATTTACAGTGAAGAGAATATATACACATATTGAAGGAATTGACCTCATTTCAATGTTGGATTTATAAACTCATCCAAAGAGACAATTTTACTGATTGAAGCAAATGACCCACAGCCTAAACAAATTTTCAATGAACTAAGCAATTACTTTTAAGTAGTCCATCACAAGAACGAACTACTTATCATGGAGATCTGAATCATCAACTGCGTTCAATGCCATTTCACCTTTACCAAGTGCGCTGGGAAGCTCCTCTCTCTTATGCGCCTCTAACCAGTGTTCCGGCCCCTCAATTAAATGCAAGATCTGCCATAATAAAAGAACTAATATATGTAAATGTGTTGGAAGTTTGGCAAGTAATAATATTAACCACGAAATGAGTTGGACAAAATAACAGCGTGAATAAGTAAATGCTAATGGGCGAGGCAAGAGTTCGACTCTTATAGATATGGGGGCCAATTTATAGAAGTTGAAAGGTTGTGTCCAAAAGACACAACAGCCGAAAAGTTGTGTCTCCAACAAACACAAACCGTTTGGACAGGAACCGCCAACCGTCCTTCTAGAAGAATCCACATGTCACGCACAGAAAAATCAGGGGAAAAATATTATAAAATTAAATATATAATATTTTAAATAATAATCAAATATTATTTTACCAAATATATATATATATATATATCAACTTGGCCCAAGTCCAAGCCCACGACCTGTGGCCCGTGCCGTGTCGGCCGGGTCGAATGGACGGACTGCGGCGCGCACGTGTGGGCTTTGATCCAACCTACTAGCATTAGGTTCTCTCCTCTTCAAAGACTATTGGTACCCCTTGGGGCCTAAACCCAAATCTCAAATTTGAGCAATATAAAGTGGTTTATATTCTTCTAACTTTTCTATATGAGATTGACACTTTTCCAATTTCCCACCAATTATTATTCCAATTTATTTCAACTTCAAGTGGTCATCTTTTGACCTTAATTTCTCATTCACCTCAAATTGGTTTTGAGAAAATAAATATACTACATTAATCCATTCATGGAGTAGAACACATTCGGTCAAAGAAATATTATATCCAATTAATGGAACCCACTAAAATAATTGGTCAAAAGTTGGTCAAACCAACTAATAAAACCCAATTTTCCAACAATCCCCCACATGAATGGAAATTAATGCAATAAACTATGCAGACCCTATAGAGAGATCGGACGGAATGTTATCGCATTCGGATATGTACCTTATGGGTTTGAACCTTCCGTAGTAGAATACTATTGGATTTACTTGGCTAATGAGTGAACGCGGCATCTTGAACTGTCAACCGTTTATGTAAATCAAGACAATAGTATCAACACAATAACCTTCCTAACATTTTTGTTTTCTCACTATTATGTTCATTTTGGCTCTGAACA
>CAIGRN010026812.1:0-10642 GCA_903798345.1 Fraxinus anomala
CCAAATCCAATGAGTTCCTCCCTTGCTTAACCAAATTGTTTAGTTCTTCATGGAGTTCTTGAGTCAAAAGATGAGAGAAAAGTGTATAGAGACATTCCCAATATGTATTTTGCTGTTAAGTATTTGTAGGAGTTGAAAATTGGATAAAAATCATGTCCAAATTGATTTCCAAAAGAGTTCCAATTTCCAAAAGAAAGTTGCTTCGCGCACAGTAGTCAGTATTTTTATCATAACTTTCTCTCTCAATATCCGATTAAGACGATTCAAAATGAGTTGAAAATATAACTCAAAGGGCTACACTTTAATAGAAATAGATTTCATCCAATTCGGACTTTTACTATGCCAAAAATGGGTTTTAAGTTTTGGCTAAAAATCTGGAATATATCTTGTTCAAATTGAAAATTGATTTTGATAATATTTTGATCATATTCCATTCTTTTTGAGTTTCAATTACATCAATTATCTCATAGAAATCTTCAAAGTGTCTTCTTGTGGTACGAATCAACTATTAAATATTTACAATTTGGTCCTCAAAGTTTCTTTTTCTTTCATTTTGGTCCTTTTTTTTCCTTATTTCTTCCCAATTCTGCTACATTCATCATGTTGTCCTGCAAAACATAAATTACGTAAAATTAAGTCATATTGCAACATATTAACCAATAATTTTCCATGGTTTGACAGTAAAATAAGTATGTAAAAATGCACTTACCAAATTCCCCAAACTTGAACAATTGTTTGTCCTCAAATGAAAATGTAGCTTAACTCTGAACAAAACATTGTTTGACAACCTGCCGTGTCTCGGGATTGAAATTCAGTAATCAAACAAATGAAAACTTACAACAGTGTAAAAATTAAATCAATCTCCACCCGTTACACGTTTACCTCGACGTGTGTGTATGAAAACTCATGTCAAAATATTCAGATTGTGATTGGCTCAACACCTAACCCATAGCAGTCAAATATGTCCTTACTTTGCTCAAGAGATACACATCCCCCAAACTTATGATTTTCACTCCATTTTCTCGGGGTGCATTCTAAGTTAAACTTTTTAATTCTATTCCTTACCCTCTCTTAACTTGGATAGATCTCACTATTAAAAGCTCACATTTCAACAATTCGAGATTCTTCTATAGTTTTGATTGATTCAACCTGTAAGACTAAACTGAGTTACTTGCTTCTCATCAAATGTGTATTTTTATCAACCGAATGTCTGGAGCTCAATCAATGTACTTGTGTATTTTTTTATTTTCATTTTTCATGTTTTCTCTATTTTTTTCTTTTGAACATCTTCTCATTTGCTTTCTATATAACCCATGTAGCGAGCTTTAGGTAGATGACCCCCAAATCAGATGACCATATGGCACCAAGTTTTAAATCACCCTTACAGACTTAATCACCCGAGTTATACAGGCTCGGAAAGATGCTTTTATTCATTCAAAGATTAGTGCAATAACCATTTTCTTTTAGATATTTTGCTTCTAAAACTAACCTCTAATTTAAAACTTTCACCTCATATTCGTCTCATTGGTTTTAGAAAATCCACACAAGATAATTTTCGTGCACGAAATCCTTACTCATCTCAATATTCCCATATAACAGTTCAATCATCTCCAAATTACCCTATAGTTGGATTATAAATCAATACTATGGAGGTTATTCGATTTTACTTGCTATGTTCAACTATTTTCTAAATATTGAACCACATCACTAACTCAATATGCCAACATGAGTAACGTATATAGAAAATGTCAAGTTTCACATAAATAGGGTTTTGACTAATCTAATATTGCACTATTTTCATTATTCACAGTTGATACGTATTCCAATAGTCGCATTATAGCCGGCATAATTATCAAATCCACACAAGTACACAAAACTAAAGCTACAATCTAATGCTAGAAAACAAATGAATATAATAATAAAAAACTGAATAAAAACTGCAAATAGCACACATAATCACACAAAAGTTGCAGTAAAATGATGAATGCTTCCATGATAACTATGCAATTGACAACAAACTCAACAATGAACTCTCATTCCAACCAAATCAAACATTGTACTCAGCGTCTAAACATGCCTACCAAAGAAAAGGGTATCACCTGAATACTAAAGTAAATCAACATAGAGTCGGAACGATGGTTAAATTGAAAAGTGCTCAATTGAAAAAAATAAAGCAAGAAACCAACAAAACAAAACTAATATACAGAAAAGTAAAGTGAAAAATATACCCAAGTGATGTCAAAGATGATATACAGGGCTGCAAGAGGAACTTATTTCACTGCAGTTCCTGTTGTCCATAAACTATTTTGAGACACTACCTATTCACCTTACACTCTATCATCGTTAGGATCGTCAATTTCAATTGCCCTATTTCAAAAACTTGTTTCATTACAAAAGGGTCAGTCCACTTAGATTGAAGTTTTCCTAGGTGCTTGTGAAGCCGAGAATCATACGAGTAGATTTTTTTATTTGGTTCAAATATTTTTCTAAGAATGTTTTTATCATAAAAAGCTTTCATTTTCGCCTTGAAGATTCTAGAACTCGCATAAGCGTCATTTCTCAATTCTTTTAACTTATTCAATTGAAATTTTACTGCCCACCTCTAGATCGAAATTAAAATATTTAATAGCCCAATAAGCTCGGTGTTCAAGCTCTATAAGTAAATGGAAAGGTTTTCCAAAGATAAGGTAATAGGGTGACATGCTTAGGGAAGTCTTCAAAGCCGTACGGTAAGCCCAAAGTGCATCGTTCAGTTTTAAAGACCAATCTTTACGATTAGGGTTCACCATTTTTCTCAAGATTTGTTTAATTTTCCTATTAGCCAGTTGTACCTGTCCACTAGATTGGGGGTGATAAGCAGTAGAAATTTTATGAATGACTCCATACTTTTTCATGTGTGCTTCGAATGAACGGTTGTAAAAGTGTGTGCCTCTATCACTAATAATAACACGTCGTGTGCCAAATCAAGGTAAAACGTTTTCTTTCATAAACTTAACAACCTTTTTATTTGTCATTAGCCCTACAAGGAGAAGCTTCTACCCATTTAAACACGTAATCAATTGCTACAATGATGTATAAATAACCAAAAAATGGTGGAAAAGGTCACATAAAATCAATTTCCCAACAGTCAAATATTTTAATTACCAAAATGGGATTTAGGGGCATCATGTTACGTCCGGACACAACACTTAATTTTTGGTATTTTTCACAAGATTTACAACATTCATTAGTGTCCTTAAATAAGATAGGCTAGTAAAAATCACACTGTAAAATTTTCGCAGCATGCTTGGGTATGACAAAAACTTAGCACACTAGGTATCTCCTAATTCGGAACACAGCGTCTTAATATTTGGTTGGGACAGTATTTAAATAGACATGGATCATCCTAATAAAAATTATGTACCTCAACCAAGAACTTCATCATGTTCTGTGCGCTCTACTCTCTAGGAATCTCACCTACAGCCAAATAATTCACAATGTGAGCAAATCATGGTAAAGAAGAGATAGAAAACAAATTCTTATCTGAAAATTCATCTCTGATTGGCAATGTGATTATGTTTTCCTCAAAAGTTTGCCTTGATAGATGGTCGGCTACCACATTCTCCACTCCATTCTTATCTTTAATGGTGATGTCAAATTCCTGCAAAAGTAAGATCCACTATATTAATCGCGTCTTAGCATCCTTCTTTATAAGAAAGTATTTAAGAGATGCATGATCTATGAAGATTGTGACGGGAGAGCTGATCAAATAAGACCTAAACTTATCAAACGCAAAGACTACGGTTAGTAACTCTTTTTTAGTAGTGGAATAGTTCATTTGAGCACTATTAAGAGTTCTACTAGCATAGTAAATAACAAAAGGCTTACCTTCTCTACGTTGCCCTAGAACTGCACCTACTGTGTAATCACTAGCATCACACATGATTTCAAACGGTAGTATCCAATTAGGTGGTTGCATGATGGGTGTTGAAGTGAGTTTGTCAATTAGTGTTTTAAATGCATCATGACATTCAGGAGTCCATTCAAAAGCGGCATCCTTGTTTAGAAGGTTACACAATGGTCTAGAGATAGAGGAAACTTTTTGTATAAACCTTCTATAGAAACCTGCATGGCCTAAAAATGATCTAACACCTTTTAATGTCTTAGGTATGAGCAATTTAGAGATGAGTTCAATTTTAGACTTGTCAACTTCTATCCCCTTAGACTAAATCACATACTTTAAAACAATTCCCGAAGGTACCATGAAATGACACTTTTCCCAATTTAAAACTAATCTTTTTTCCTTACATCGTGTCAAAACTCTCTTCGAATTTAACAGACATTCATCAAAAGAAGTTCCAAACACAATCAGGTCATCTATGAACACTTCCATCCAGTTCTCTACCATGTCACTTAATATACTAGTCATGTATCTTTAGAATGTGGCAGAAGCATTACAAAATCTAAATGGCATCCTAGGAATGCATAAGTACCAAAGGGGCAAGTAAATGTGGTCTTTTCCTGATCCTCTAATGCAATTTCAATTTGATAATAATCAGAGTAGCCATCAAGAAAACAATAAAAAGGATGGCCCACCACACGCTCCAAGATTTGGTCTAGAAATGGGAGAGGAAAATAATCCTTATGGGTGGCAGCATTTAGTTTCCTATAATCTATGCACATACAACAACTAGTCACTATTTTTGTGGAAACCATTATACCTAATTCATTTTTCACTACCGTGATTCCTGACTTTTTAGGAACTACCTGTGTAGGACTAACCCATTTACTATCCGCGATAGGATAAATGATACCTACATCTAACAATTTAAGCACCTCATTTTTTGCTACATCTTTCATTGTGGGGTTTAGCATACATTGTGGGTCTCTCTTAAGATTAGTTCCTTCTTCTAGATGAATCATATGTGAGCAAATTAAAGGGCTAATACCTTTAATGTCAGCTACGGTATAGCCTAATGCAGATCAATGCTCATTCAGAATGTTCAACAGTGGCTTACATTACAATGCATTCAATTCCGAAGAAATAATTACAGGAAAGGTATTACCTGGACCGAGAAATTCATGTTCTAGTCCTGGAGGCAGAAGTTTCAATTCTAGTTTAGTACTCTCAATGGTTGAAGGTTTCTGTCCTCCAGTCATTTCTAGCAACTCTTCGAACTTGGGTTGCCTTGGTGATGCTCCATAATCTTGCAATTTTGCAAACGCAGCAGAAATATTAATGTACTCATTATCATCAAAACCAAATTTCAGAATTTAAGAGAAATGAGTTCAGAGGGTCGAAGTTGGTGTTTGCAGGTGTTTGCTCCTGAGTGAGTGCATCAATCATATTTGATGACACTCATCATCCTCTTATGGCTTCTTTGTGATGTGAAAAATATTAATTTCTAAAGTCATGTTCCTAAAAGCAAACTTCATTAGACCATTCTTGTAATTTATATGAGCATTAGTTATATCCAGAAAATGTCTACCAAGAATAATGGGAATTTTAGAATCAACATTTACATTAACTTTTACATCCAAAACCAAGAAGTCCACGGGATAGTAAAATTTTTCAATTTGAACCAATACATCCTCAACTACTCGCTAGGCCTAATGGTGGACCTATCAGCTAATTCTAAGATCACAGAGGTTGGTTTTATCTCACCTATGCCTAACAACAAGTAAATTGCATATGACATAAGATTTACACTTGCTCATAAATCAAGAAGAGCTTGTGCAAACTCACAGTTCCCAATAACACAATAGATGGTGGGACAACCAGGGTCCTTATACTTTAGTGAAATCCTTTGCTCGATCATTGCACTCAATTGCTCAGTCAAGAAAGTGATTTTCTTGACATGGTGCTTTCTCTTTACAGTGCACAAGTCCTTAAGGATTTTAGCATATGTAGGAACTTGAGAAATCACATGCGAAAGAAGTAGAATGATTTTTACTTGTTAAAGGTGTTCTAGGATTTCACTATGTTGACCAGCAGACTTCGATGTAAGCTTGAGGAAAATGAACTCTAACTAGGGTTTCTACCACTTCCTCACTAGGGCTACTCTCACTAGCCTCCTTTTCAGTTTCACTAGGCTTGAAAATTGGTTTTATGACTTTTCTTGATCTAGTGATTATGGCATTCACTTCCTTAAGATTGTTTTCTTTCCATCCTGAGGTTTGTGCCATATGTTGTCTCTTAGGATTTGGTTGAGGCAGAGCAAGAAATTTCCTACACTCCCCTACAGCTAAGACATTAGCCAGTTTAGACATATGATTCTTTATCTCTTTATTTTCCTCAACTACCTGAGTGATCATAGTTTCAAACTTTTGATTTGTCTTACCATGCGCCTTTATAAAAGCATGTAAGGTACCTTTTAAAAAGCTTCTAGAAGTTTTGGGCTGATATGAATGTGTATTAAAAGTAGCTGGACAGGTTGCGGGTTTTTAGATTTCCAGCTGAAATTGGGATGATTCTACCACCCAGGATTGTAGGTTTTCGAAAACGGGTGTAAGGATTTTTGTATATGCCTAAGGCATTATAGTGTTCCTCATAAACCCTCCTCATCTCAGCAAACGTACTACACTCTTGCGCCCACCACACATAAAGCAGAGTCCTAGAGACTTAACACGGGATACATTCTATCTGTGTAGATTTTGAGTCCTTAGCACGTAGGGTTTCTAGTCCTCTAGTGAGGGCTTCTAATTTGGCTCTAAGGCTATTCTCTTGTCCTCATTCCTAAGATAATAGATACCTGTGCTATTGGAATTCCCTATGGTTCGTGACCTATTGGTACTCTCATTGGCGCTAGGTCCAGTCCAAGTATGAGCTTTTTCTGCTAGGTCATCTAGGTATTCTATAGCATCATCAGAATATTTTTGTAGAAATTTACCGTTACATATCATCTCTATGAATTGACGCTCCATAGGTGTTAATCCCTCATAGAAATAGGTCACGATACGCCAACTCTCATAACCGTGGATCTTAAACCGGGAATGATACAACTTTCCAACTTTCAAGGACTTGAAAATGAAAATACATACGTGCACATTAGGGAATTTGAGGATGTGGTAGCTACCTTCTACAATCAACATGATACAACGGACACAGTCAGGCGTAAATTTTTCCCATTTTCACTTAAAGAAGGAGCAAAAAGCTGGTTGTATTCCTTGATACCACGTTCGATTGGGACTCGGGGCCGAAATGACTCAAGCATTCTTTAGTAAATATTTTACCCACCATAAGACTAGTGCCCTTAAGAAAAAAATCTCATCATTTACTCAAAAAGATAGTGAAACCTTAAACCAAATTTGGGAAAGATATAAAGAGCTACAAGCCCTTTGTCCCTACCATGGTTATGAGAGTTGGCTTATCATGAGCTATTTCTATGAGAGATTAATACATAGGGAGTGTCAATTCATATAGATGATGTGTAACGGTGAATTTCTACAAAAAGATCATGATGAGGTTATAGAATACCTAGATGACCTAGCAAAAACAGCTCATACTTGGACTGGACCTAGTGCCACTGAGAGTATCAATAGGTCACAAACCACATGGAATTTCACTATCACGGGTATCTATCATCTTAGGAAGGAGGAAAACATTAGAGCAAAAGTAGAAGCCCTCACTAGAGAACTAGAAACCCTACGTGCTAGTGATTCAAAATCTGCACAGAATGTATCCCGTGTTGAGTTTCTAAGACCCTGCTTTGTGTGTAGTGGAACTGATCATCTAGCACAAGAGTGTAGTACATTTGCTTACATGATGGGAGTTTATGAGGAACAATGTAATGCCTTAGGCATATACCCTATGCTCCATTCTTTGAAACCTACAATCCTGGGTAGTGGAATCACCCCAATTTTAGCCGAAAATCTAAAAACCAGCAACCTGTCCAGCCTTCTAGAACTTCTACACTCATATCAGCCCACAACTTCTAGGAATTCTTAAGAAGGCACCTTACATGCTTTTATAGAAGTACAATGTAAGATAAATCAGAAGTTTGAGACAATGATCACTCAAGTAGCTAAGAAAAACAAAGAGAAAAAATCATATGTCTAGTTGACCAATGCCTGAGCTGTACGGGAGCATGGAAAATTTCCAACTCAAGCTCAACCAAATCCTAAAGGGCAACATATGGCACAAACCTCAGGATCGGAAGAAAACAACCTTAGGAAAGTAAATGCCATAACCAATAGATCAGGGAAAATCATAGAACCAATCCCCAAGCCTAGGGAACCTGAAAATGAGTCAAGTAAGTCTAAGGAAAGCGACCCTAGTGAAGAAGTGGTGGAAAACCCGGTTAGAGTACATTTTCCTCAAGCTCTTAAGCTTATACCAAAGTCTGCCAGTCATCATAATGAAATCCTAAAATACCTCAGGCAAGTGAAAATCAATCTGTCTATCTTGTACATGTGATTTCTCAGGTTCCTGCATATGCTAAAGTCCTTAAGGAAAAGAGAAAGCACCATGTCAAGAAAACTGCTTTCTTGACTGAGCAAGCGAGTGCGGTAATTAAGCAAAGGATCCCACCTAAGTATAAGGACCATAGTTGTCCTACTATGTCCTGTGTTATTGGGAACCATGAGTTTGCACAAGCTCTTCTTGATTTAGGGATGAGTGTAAATCTCATGCCTTATGCAATTTACTTATTGTTAGATTTAGGTGAGATAAAATCGACTTCTAAGGTCTTACAATTAGCTGATAGGTCTACCATTAGGCCTAGGGGTAGTTGAGGATGTATTGGTTCAAATTGAGAAATTTTACTATCATGTGGACTTTTTGGTTTTGGATGTAAATGTTGATTCTAAAATCCCCATTATTCTTGGTAGACATTTTTTGGCTATAGCTAATGTCCTTATCTCATAAATTACAGGAATTGTCTAATGAAGCTTTCTTTTGGGAATATGACTTTAGAAGTCAACATTTTTCACATCACAAAGCAGCGACAAGAGGAAGATGAGTATCATCAAACATTTATGATTGATGCATTCACTGGGGAGTAAACACCAACTTTCAACCCTCTGAACTCATTTATCTTAAATTCTGAAATGCCTGTTGGTTTTGATGATGAGGAGTATACTAACATTTGTGCTGTGTTTGCAACATTGTATGATTATGGAGCATCACCATTGTTGAACAAGGAGGATCTTTAATCACCAAGGATTCGGGCTCTATATCGACAAATCAATCACCACAATTATCAAGCCTAAACCATAAACCAAAGCCTCAAATACCGGTTGCTTTTGGGTTGCCCACAAAAGGCAAGGTGTGGGATTTTATTATAGCCTCAAGATCAGCCACACAGGCTAAGGAAAGGAGAAGAAATAAAGCAAAGAACTAAGGAAGCACAAAGCCAAGAAGAAGGAACGAAAGGGCACCGTTTTCTCTCAAACAAAAGAAGGCTAATAAAACCAATTCACACACGTGAACAACAGTAATGGGCAGCATATATAATTGAATAGTATGGGCTTTTAGGTTAAAAGATAATAAGGCCCTATGGTAGCATATAAATGGGTTGTCAACCAAAAAGCCATCCAAGATAATGGGTCGGGCCATGAATAGCACTAATTAAATTAGGCTACTTCAAATGGCCAAAATAAGTTATGGGATTGGTTTAAATAATTGTGGTGTCGATGTACTACTTTGGTCATCTGGTCGATGCCGACTGAATAAATAATGAGCTTACATCATTACCTGGGAGGTCGTTTGACAACAATTTGCCTAACAAATCTTCACCTTGGTGTCAAAGGACTTGCAAAGAAAATTATTACGCATTAGTAATAATCTAGGAAGAGAGAACCAATAAAATTGAAAATTATTTATCTCCACCGATATTTAGAAGATCTTTGCAACTTCTAAACTTCACCAACAGTAGCACCTTAGTGCTCATGTCTGAGGGATTATATTCTGTGTGTATTTTCTCAAGTCTTACAACATCTCGTGACAAAATATCTCTAATGAAATGTAATCTAACATCAATGTGTTTGGTGTATTCATGAAAAATAGGATTCTTGCATAGATGTATAGAGGATTGACTATCAGAATATACTACCACATAATCATTTAAAACACAAAGTTCATGTAGAAGGCCTCTAAGTCATAAAACTTTTTTAATAGCTTCAGTAGTAGTGATGTATACAGATTCTATCGTGGATAGTGCAACTGTGTTGTAACTATGATTTCCAACTAACACAAGAGTTAGACAAAGTAAATATATANATGTAGAAGGCCTCTAAGTCATAAAACTTTTTTAATAGCTTCAGTAGTAGTGATGTATACAGATTCTATCGTGGATAGTGCAACTGTGTTGTAACTATGATTTCCAACTAACACAAGAGTTAGACAAAGTAAATATATAAGAAGAAGTGGATTTCCTATTATCCCTATCCCCAACATAGTCAGCATCAACAAAACCCTTCAGTTTAACACCCTCATTATTGACACCAAACCTTAGACCCACATTACAAGTTCCCTTTAAGTACCTTAACATCCATTTTAAGGCTTCTCAGTGCTCAGGACCAGGATTAGACATATACCTACTAAGTGTACTAACAGCGAAAGCTAAATCAGGTCTAGTGCAAACCATCAAATACATAACAGAACCAATCACGTTGGAATATGGAATTCTACTCATGTACTCTACTTCATTTTCATTACATGGAG